>PVKS010009614.1:0-63351 GCA_004027875.1 Aplodontia rufa | reverse complement strand
TCCTACACTAGATACCCATTTAACACATGAGTTCTTCTGGGAGAAACGGCAATAGATGAAACCCATAGTAGCTTATCTATGCGTTAGCATTACCCCTGGTTATCAAACTTTATACACATTGATTGCTACAGTTTTGACAATGTTTCCCCCTCATCTGTATCCTGTATCGCAATATACTTCTAATAAAGGTGGAAAAAAAAAAGAATTCTTCATATGTGGCTCAGCTGTGCCTCAGAGCAGGCACTCATGGAGTAGGAATTGATAAGAACACTGGTTCATGGCTGTGAGGAGAACCCAAGTCATACCTCCAGTTCCTAGTCTCTATTGATGAGGAATTTGTCTGCATCTCCCTAATCTCTCTGGAGGCCTAAGTCAGTTTCGAACTATTGAGGCAGAATGCAAATGTAAAGAACAGACATTTATTTTTCCATTGTTCTTGAGTCTGTGAAATCTAACATGAAGGTGCCTGCAGTTTTAGTGTCTGGCAGGGGCCTGGTCTCTGTAACCAAGATGACACCGTAAATGGTGTATCCTCCAGGGAGGTGGAGCACTGTATCTTCATATGGTGGAGGATGGAAGAATGAATCCACTCCAAGTCCTATTTATACAGCAGTCATTGGATTGGAGCCCTCAAGACCTAAATGCCTCCCATTAAGCCCTACCCCAACACGGTTGCATTGGAGATTTAGTTGCAAGAAACATGGGCTTTGGAGGGGACAAAAGCATTCAACACAGCAAGGCCTTGGAGAGAAATAAGGACAATTCTTTTAAATAGTAGTAAAGAGAAAATTCTTGGATTCCACTTAAAATTCAAGAGGTTTAGAATTGGTGCTGGAATTGTACCTTACTCATCACAATCAATTCTGATCCCTTTAAAGCATGAAAATGTAAAATAATGTAAAATAGCCTTAAGCCAGGCAACTTTTAATAAGATACGCCTGGGCCACTAATTTTTATTTCCCATATTTCCATTTCCTTGAGATGGTCCTTCTTTGTGCATCATTTAAGAACCTCCTATGTGTAACCATATCTATTGATCATAATTTTTCAGATTTATCTTTTGTGTTAAATTATAAATGCCATAAAAGTAATGAGTGTGCCTCTAACACTGCTCACTGCTCTTCCTGTGGAAATGGGAATATTTAGGGTCTGAAATCTGTGTCACCAACTCTGGTGATTTTGTATTCAAAATACCAGCAAGGTTAAGTATCCTAATTGCATTTTTTCAGTTTGGGAACAGCAATAGGTGCTGGGAGCTAACTGTACTCTATCCATGAGGCAGTATAGAGAAGAGACAGAATAGATGGAGTTTGGGGTGAGGAAAGCTAGGGTATTTTGCAGAGGTTTTCATTCCACAGATAGTTACTGAATGACTTATGTGCTGGGAACTCCTCTAGTAACCTGAGAGCTCAGCTGTGAACAACATCAACAAGATCTCTGCCCTCATGGAGCTTGCCAGCCCCATGAGAGAGGGCTATACTACAGAATTATTTACTTAAAAAGGGTTAAGAGTCACAAAAGAAAAATAAGAGGGTGCTTTGAAGACATTTAAGGGGGGACTCCTACCAAAGAGTTTCACTGAGAAATCCATCAAGATTCAGCTGGCCTGAAACTAATCTGAAGTGCTTTTCTCAGCGTCAGTGAGAAACACCATTCTCATGTCAGGAAGAATTTTCCAGCATCGGGAACCAGTGGCATATTTATAGCCTCTTTTACGTCAACTTGTCAAGCAGCATCTTTAACACAGCCTGCTCCCTAGAAGCATCTCACGCTTGTTGCAGGCTGTGGCCAGATATTTTGTGGTCTCCATTTTGGCATGGCAGGGGATGCTGGGAGCAAACCTTCCTGTGCATGCTGTTAGCACAAGCATCATGAGAGAGCCAGAAGACAAAACAGTTCTGATTCCCTGGAGTCCAGAGGTAGTGCTCTGGCCAGCTGGTGTTCTGAATAAGCCCCTAGACCTTGGAACTGGATGTTGGTAACTGATCAAGACTCTTATTTTTGTGGTCTCATTTGCATTTTTTGAATGGTGATGATGACATGCAATTTTTTAGACTCTGAATACACCTTCAAGGGTAGATTGCTAGTATTTTATTGCAGAGTAGTGTGTCAGTTCTAATTCAGAGAAGTGCAGTGATGCTTTTAAGTTATCATGGTGCTCCCTGTTACAGAAATGTGAATATAAAAAAAAAAAAGAGTTGAGACACACCATGCTATAGAAGAATGGCATTACTCACAAATGAAACCTTAAGCAGAATACGCAAATGAATACTATGAAGAAAGATCCACAGAAAGTTGGCCTTGGTTATGTAGCTAAGTTGGCTTAGGAGTCTAGCCAAGCAAGGTTCCAGCATCCACTAGTTTTAATTAGCTCTCATTAGCAATCAAGGCAATTCGATTCTGTGTTCAGTTGCACATAGATAAGCTCGGGGCATGAAATGGTATAATGCTGCTTATGAAAAATTACTAATAGCCCATCCATAAGCCTGACCCCAGTTTGCTCCATGCAGGGAGGGAACTGTAATCATGCAGCTGTGCTTTAAACTTCCTGAGGGCTTCTGTTCAAGGGGATGGGAATTTTTAGGGTTTACTTTGATGAATATCTGAAACCCTGATCCAGCATAGGTGCCTTGAAGTTGCTAGAACTCTAAATCATGACTCATGTGAGATGTGGCATTTGGAAGGTGTGTCTCCCTTAGCCAGGGAGGGAGTACCTCACTGAATAGGTGACACTTGAGCAGTGTCTTTAAGGGTATGCAGGTTATGCCCAGAACCCAGATGTGGACAGAAGAGTGGTTTTTTTTTTTTTTTTTTACAATTTTTTTATTAGATGGATATAGAGATACAATTGAGGGGGAAACATTATCAAACATTCAAGAACCATTGTATATATACTTACTTATTCAGGGCTAATGCCATTTCATGGATGCCCAGCTTGGGTTCCCCCTGTTGTTGTTTCCCCCAGAAGAACTCCTGAGTTAAATGGGTATCTTGTGGTGGACAGCGATCTCCTTCTGAGATGATTCCCCCATATTCCCTTTCTCCAGTCTCCAAGAACTCCAGAAGAGTGTTATTTGCAGAGAAAGAAGCATGTGTTAAATCACAGGGGTGCAGTATGTATACGAACCAGCTACTAGAGGAGCCCACAGAAAGGATTATAGTGGGAAGGGGTGGAAGAAGATTTGACAGCTTTGTTTGCTGGCCTCAAGACTCTCTCCTGAAGACAGTGAAGATGCATGTGTGCTGTTTCAGGAGCAATCATAGAGTGCCATTTGTTTTTCAGAGAATTGAATGGCAAATAGGAAAACCAAAGACAGTATGAGTTATGATGCATCCAGGGAGTCTGGTGCTGTGGTTTGGATCTTGAACATCCCCCAGAGCCTCCTATGTTAAAAACTTGTCTGCATGGTGGTGCTGTTGGCAGGGTGAGACCTATAAGAAATAGGGCCCAGTGGGAGGTCTTTAGGTCCTTAGGGACATGCCCCTTAAAGGAACTGTGGGACTAGACTCTTTCTCATTCTGCTGTTTCCTGGCTGATGAGGTAAGAGGTTTTGCTCTGCCACACAGTTCCTGTCATTGCCTTTGGTGCCTCTGTGAAGGACCTAAAAGCAATGAGTCTACTTGTTCATGCCTTGGAAGCTCCAAAACCATGAACTGAAATAAACATTTTCTCTTTTTTAAGTTGATTATCTCGGGCATTTCCTTATAGTGACAGATAGCTGAAAGAGGTAGTAATAGTAGTGAGGAGCTGCCTAGCAGATGTCTTGGTCAGAATTTGGGGGACTCATGTCATATCCATTGCAGCAAACCAGATACTGACAGTTACTCTAAGAGACCAAGTCTTCTGTGCCTCACATGTCCCTTTGGACCTCGGGTCCTGGACTCTGGAGACTTTTCTCTTGAGCTCCAAGGCTGATTGTTAGAGAATTTATTTGCAGTTAATCATGCAGCTGCCGTTGTGCTCAGCATAAGGCCTTCATACATGATTCAGGCAGATTGACTCCCAGCATCTCCTGCCTTACTGAGATGGAGACCACAGATGTCTGGCTTCAATGTTACCGCAGCCTACAACAAGCATGAGATGCTTGCAGGAAGCAGACTGTGTTAAAGATGCTGCTTGACAAGTTGACCTAAAAGAGTAGTTTCATTACCATGAAGCAATTCTTCAGTGTATAAGCATAATTCTCATTGTGCAGATGAGAAAAATTGTAGAAATTAGACAAGATTAAGAGAATCTTGTAGTGTGGATTTTTTTTTTTAAAGAGAGAGGGACAGTGAGAGAGAGAATCAATTTGATTTAGTTTTTCACGTTGCTTTTGTTGCTCCGACACTTCATTGTGTACGAGGTGCTGGTGTTCGAACTTGCGTACTCGTGCATGCCGGGCAAGCTCCATAAATGCCAAACCACCGTTCCAACCTCTGTAGTTTGGATCTTGAATGTAATTTACCCAAACTTCTGTGTCACATCCTGCAAGCGAGCATCTTTGCCCTACACCCGCTGCTCAATAGAAACTTTTATTTCCCCACAGGCAAATGAAAAGAGAACCTGCTATGTTTTCCTTGCATTTCTCCTTTCTTCTTTATTCCCTTAGTTACTGAAACTAGAATATGTGCAGGTCCTGGCTCCCTCCTCCCTCTTCCTCCTTATTCATCACCAGTTGATCCCTAACCTAAACTCTCTCTTTCCCTAAATTCTCCATCATTGAGGCATTACTACTCTGTGAGCCAGTCCCTCCTCTCGAGCCCTGTCCCTTACTAATGCTTTCCACAATCTAAGAATTACTTGTCTTACCTAACTTTTCTATTGAATTATAAACTTCTGAAAGGCAGGGACTGTATTCCAGGCCTTTCTGTTTGCCTTGAGGCCTCTCACAGGCATTGTGCCTTAGCAACAGTACAAGATTTACCGATTGATTTAGTCAAAGCCTTTTATCATGATTTACATTTTTTTAAAAATTCAACCAATCTATAGGAGCTGCAGCAGTTTTTGCATAAATTCTAACTGGAGAACAATTATAAAGTCAATAGACTGGTCAATGATTGGTTTCCAGATCTTCCAGAAAGGGAAGAGTTCTTTTCTTTCTTTCTTTTTTTTTTTAAAGAGAAAGAGGGACAGTAAGAGGGAAAAAGAGAGAATCAATTTTATTTAATTTTTCATTTGACTTTTGTTTGTTCAGCACTTCATTGCATATGTGGTGTTGGGGCTTGAACCCGCATACTCACATATGCCAGGCAAGCGCCATAACTGCTGAGCCACTGCTCTATCCCCAGAAAGGGAAGATTTCTAGAGGAAAGTCTAGGAGAAAGCATTTGGACTTCATATATAATGCAGGTCACTGGCAGTTGCCGGGGCACGTGTGGGGTATGAAGCAGTGCAGACCTCCAAAGACAACCAACTCCACGGACAAGAGTGCAGAACACACGGGAATGCCAGCGGACATGGTTGAATTACCAGACATTCTTTTCTCTTTGTTCTTCTCCCGTTTGCCATCTACTTGGCATTTTAAATCACATGTGACATTGTCTGGGCTTTTAATTAAGAAGGAAAATGAATTTCATATTAAATTACTTTAAAATTTGCAGTCCTTATTTTCATAATGAAATAGCCCCGTTTTATTTACAAGTGAAATTTTAATTTTCTTGGCCTTTCTCTCCGATATTTAGTGATCATCTGAACCCTGTCACAGGATCTCCATTTTGCCTTCCCTATCATCTTTGAAACTCCACTTTAATGTCCTTTGGGGAGGGCTAATGTGATCTGCTCAGCTGTTAACCTGTGGGCTGAGCATGGGCCTATGCTGAAAATTTTTCATGGTGTAAAAACTCATTACTTTGAATTTTATTGCTTTAGATTTGTGATAATTTAGATCTGACAAGTGTGACTGACACCGAGTAAAATGTTTGACCTTTTATGTATAAAATTGTCATTTTTCCCACCAGTTTTCAGAATGATAGAGTGGCAGGGAACTGAAAGTACTTTTCACAAATGCCTTAGTTGACAGATGAGGATACTGAGGTACGGGGGGTGGAAGAATGCTTGAGAGTAGCAAAGCTCCGGACCTCTATTCTCAGATTCCCATGATACCGTGTGCAGAGGACATACCTTTTTATTAATTCCTGAAGAGCTCTTACTTTGAGCCCTGTGCTGATGAAAGTTCCACTCCAGTCCATCATTTCTCCAGCTTCCCCCTCTCACACTTTTCAGCTGTATATGCCAGCAGGCCCTTAATCAATCCAGAAACAGTTTTGGAACTTTCTCCATAATAAAAACGCAGTCTGTCACACTGTTTATCTTTAAAGACAATGCCAAAGTGGCCACCTCCAGTAGAATTACAAGAAACCTGTCCTTCATCGTGGTGGTACAGCTGGAGGAGAGCAGCCTGCCTCCTTCTGACAGCAAGCCCTTAATTGAGCTACCAGCACACGAGGCAGGTCCCCAGGTTAGCTTTGGGATTTTAAAGGCTTTTGAAATGTGGGGAAGCTCAAGAAATTTGCTCTGAGCAGCAGCTGCCTGGGAGCTATTTCCATTGTAGGTCCTGTCACAGAATTTTAGAAGAGCACTAGATAAGGTCCAAATGGACTTTAAATCTTTCTCTAGAAGCTCTTCACAATGGTGGTGTGCATCCTTTAGGGGAAATGGATGGCCTTGAGAGTCTGATGAAGATTATGGAACATTACTTCCCCCTGCCACAAATATAAGGGGCATATGCACACAGACACTCATGCTATTTCAAGGGGTCTGTGGATTCTCTGAATCCCAGCAATGGAGTATAAGAATAGTTGGTCTGAGCTAAAGATTTCAAATGTGTAATGAGTACCACTGTGTGGTTAAATGAAACTTTTAATGTACAGTACGACGTTTGATCCTGAATAAATTCATGTGGTAACTCTTTTATCCCATTAATAGATGTAAAATAATAGAAAATAATAATGGTGATAGCAATATTACTATTATAATGAGTTATTACTGCTAACATTTATCCCTTGCTGTGTTACAGGTACCTTATGGGTATTAACTCCCGTTGGTAATAATAGGTAGGACCTATTATTAACTCTAGTTTAGAGCTGAGTGGCTAAAGCAGGATAGTGGGGGGTTCCACAGCTTTGAGGGGGTTCTTGAGGACTATGCATGGGACTGAGTAGAACCTAAGGCATCTTTCAGAGATTGCAAATGATTTGTGGTCAACACACTTTCCCTGAGATGAACTATCACCAACTGATTCTTTAACAGTGGAATAGCTTATTCAAAATACAAAGCCCAGGGGAGACTATCAAATATTGGCACAACTCTTTTTTTAGGGGGGGCATACCAGGGATTGAACCCAGGGACGCTTAACCACTGAGCTACATCCCCAGGCCTTTTGTATTTTATTTTGAAACTGAATTTCACTGTGTTGCTTAGGACCTCACTAAGTTCTTGAGGCTGGCTTTGAACTTGCTACCCTCCTGCCTCAGCCTCCTGAGTCAACAGGATTGTAGGCATGTGCCACCAAGCTCTGCTAGCCACAACTTTCAATAGATAACACGGCCAAACCTTTAAATGACCTATTGCTTCTTTGGTTCCAGAGAGTGGCCAGCTCCTGGGTTTACCCTCATGCTCATAGTGTACCTAGTAGAGAAAAGCTGATTGTCCCAAAACAACTTGAGGTGGATTAGGAAGGCAGGATGAATGTTGGGTAGCTAAAAATGATCAGTAGACTGATGATGATCCATTGCTATCCTTCCAGTTGTTGGATTTTGTGACCTGTTGATTCTGCGCCATCCCTTGGTTGAACAATTGAATGAATTAATGGTGGTTGAGTCCATGCCAAACATTCATTGCCAGCAACTGGAACCGTTGCTGCATCTACACCCTGGGCCCCAAGATCCTGCCACATGCTCTTGGAAAGGAGAAAGGAAGCAAGGTCTGTTTTCTTAAAAAAAAAAAAAAAAAGAAGAAGAAGAAAAGAAAAGAGACAGAAAAAAAAGAAAAAAAGCAGTTGTACTAATTGCCATATTAATGTAAGCTATTTTCATGGGGAAAGAATTTTGTGTGTTGGGTAGTGGGCCATAGTAACAATTTTATTTTATCTTTAGTTAGATGCTGGTTTTTCAGATGCCTTGGGCCATATTAGTATGTGAAGAGAAATTCAGAACTGGTTGGGTTTTTATAAGGATTTATTGTGTAAAATAGCTCTTTGCTTCACCCAAGTTTTCCCTGGGTTCTAACCCTTTTATCTGTAGCGTCGTGCACAGGACTGAGTTTTGTATCAGGACGCACTCTCACATCAGTCCAGTCCACATTGGATATTTTATAGGGAAGGGGCTGAGCAAAGTCCACCTCCCTTCCTCCGCTCATGCTTCCTGCCGTAGGCTGCACAGGAACCGTCACCCTAGCACACCTCGGCTAGGAAGTCCGTTGCAGCAGTTTGGGGTCACTGATCATGTTCAGCTGACATGACACCACCATGCAAAGAACGTAGCCTGTGAAGCCACACGTATTTGGGTTGGCTCACTGACACTGCATTTATTTTTAAAAAGTTCTCTGTTCTCTGTTTCTTTTTGGAGATGTTTGTTGCTCTGTCTTCACCTTCACTAATCTTCAGCTCTGCCGTTAATCCCTTCCAGAATAATTTTCCCACCAGATATTGCTTCATTCGTCTCTAGAAGTTTTTATTTTTAAATAGATCTTCTATGTCTCTTAACATTTTTTATTTTTAAAGAGAGAGGGACTGAGGGAGGGAGGGAGAGAGAGAGGAGAGAGAGAGAGAGAGAATCAATTTTATTTTTCATATGGCTTTTGTTGCTCTGACACTTTGTTGTATATGTGGGGTTCGAACCCGAGTCCTCACCCATGCCAGGCAAGCGCCTTAACTGCTGAACTACTGCTCTAGCCCTTAACTTTTTGAGTACAAGAAATACACTTGTAACAATTATTTTAATGGCTTTATCAGTTAATTCTAACATCTGTTCCTGTTATCACATCCATCAAAAGTGGTTTGATTATTTTTCACATTGTGGGTCATGTTTACCAGTTTCTTTGTGTGCCTGGTAGTTTGGAACTTTTTTAAAGACTTTTTTTTTTAAAGAGAGAAGGACAGTGTTTGTGAGAGAGAGACAGAATCAATTTTTATTGAGTTTTTTCACATGGCTTTCGTTCTCTGACTCTTAGTTGCGTACGTGGGTGCTGGGGTTTGAACCCAGGTACCTGTGAATGCCAGGCAAGCGCCATAACCACCAAGCCCCTGCTCCAGCCCCTAAAAGACTTTCTTTCTACAGAACAACTTTAGGTTCACAGCAAAATTGATAGAAGGTACAAAGATTTCCTGTATACTACCTACCCCGCAATGGGCACAGCCTCCCCTATTATGAACATGCCCCACCAGAGTGCACATTTTTTCATTTGATGAAATTGTGCTGTTGCATTATAATCACCCAAAGTCCATAAACTATATTAGGATTCACTCCTGATGTTGTATATTCAGTGCTTTATTTAGATAAATGTTTAGTGTCTTGTGTCCACCCTTATAGTACCATAGAGTCCTTTCACTGCCTAAAAATCCTCCGTGCTTTGGTTATTCATTCTTCCTTCCTCTGAAACCTGTCAAACACTGGTCTTTTATTGTATCCAAACTTTTGCCTTTTCCAGAATGCCATGTAGTTGGAATCATACAGAATGTAGTCTTTCCAGGTTTGTTCCCTTCATTTAGTTATATGCATCTAATTTTCCTCCATATCTTTCTGCGATTTGACTGCTCATTTATTTTAGTGCTGAATAACATTCCATTGTCTACATGTATCACAGTTTATTCATTCACCTACTGAATGACATTGTGGTTGCTTCCAAGTTTTGGCAGTCATGAGTAAAAATGTCATTAACATCCATGTGAAGGTCTTTGTGTGGACATGTTTTCAGCTTTGAGTGAATACCAAAGAGTATGAATGCTTGATTATATGTGTAGTTTTATAGGAAACCACCCAAACTTTCTTCCAAAGGAGCTGTACCATTTTGCCTTCCCACAAGCAATGAATAAGAGCTCCTGTTGCTCCACATCTTCACCAGTGTTTGGTGTGATTGGTGTTCTGGACTTTTTTTTTTTAAGAGAGAGGGAGTGAGAGAGAGAAAAAGAGAGACTAAATTTTATTTTTTTATTTTATCATCTGGCCTTTGTTTCTCCAACACTCAGTTGTGTATGTGGTGCTGGGGTTTAAACCTGGGTCCTTACACATGCCAGACAAGTGCTCCAAGTACTGAGCCACCCCTCCAGCTGTAATGTTCAGGATTTTGGGGGGTTCCTGAACATGAAACGTGTAGTAGTATCTTATTCTTTTATTTTCTCTTCTTCTAATGTTATATGATGTGGAGCATCTTTTTATATGCTTATTTGCCATTGGTGAGGTGTCTGTTGCCTGGTAATTTTTGACCAGATGCCAGACAATGTGAATTTTATCTTATTGGGTATTGGATATTTTATTGAGAACTTGACATTGTTGGGTAGATTCCTTGACATTGTTGGGATGAAGGTAAGTTACTTAAAAACAATTTGATCCCTTCAGATCTTGCTGTTATTATTTGTTAGAGAACTCTGAGGAGGTATTCTGTCTAGAGCTTAATCATCTCCTCCTACTGAGACAGGACCGTCCTGAATATGGACCCCAGTCCACTTTGAATTGAGCTTTTTAGTCTGGCCAGAGGAAGCAGTAACAGAGACCCATGGGTTTTCAGCACTCTTCCCTCTAACCCTTGGTTCTTTTTTTCTTTTTGACTCAGTTTACTCGCACGCATGTACTTCTCACTTCTCTACTGAATACTGGAGGGAATCCTCTGCAAGTCTTCTTTTTCTGGATTGTGAACGCTAGCTCCCTTGATAACACCTTGCTCTATTTCCTGAACTTAGGAGGTCTTTCTGGAAATTTTCTCCAAGAAGCCAGTGGAGCAATAGTCGTTCTAACTTCATTGTTTTTCTTTTGGGGATCACTGTCATTCATTTACTGAGGTTCAGAATTTTGAGAAACATTGTTTTATATATTTGGGGTTCTGTTTCTGTCCCTGTTACTCTGTCTTGACTTGAAACAGTTTATATTCATGGGAAATGAGGCATATGAGTGTGATGTGGTATCGCTCAAGAATTTGTAACTTTCTCATGTATTATTGATTTTATTCCAAAATAAACCTTTCATAATAAAATTATTTCTATATAGGTAAGTGCATTTTCTTTTCTTTTAGAGAAAGAGAATTACTTTTAATTTTTTCATCTAGTTTTGTTTTCCTTCCACTTAATTGTATATGTGGTGCTGAGGATTGAACCCAGGTCCTTCCACATGCCAGACAAGCGCTCTACCACTGAGCCAACTCTCCAGCCCTCTTTCTTTCTTTTTTAATGCAGCAGTGTCTACCATGTTTGAAATTAAATTGCTTTTTTATTCATGTGCCCACAAACACCCACTGAGTATCTATTAGATGCCATATACTCCATGAGGCATTGGTACTGTAAAGAGCGATATGATGGCTCCTGCCTCAGACTATGATGTGGTCACTGATTGAAAAGTTCTCCAGAAGCACTCAGGAGCCAATGTTACTTGTGGCCTATGAATTGCCTTCTTGACCATAGAACGTAAAGGTCCTTATGGAAAAAAGAAAGGATATTTGAATTCCAAGTGTTTTGGATAATGCCTGGAAAATAGTAAGAGCTTAATAAATATGTGTTGTTAGAATGGGTGGATGAATGGATACATGAAAATCATCTGTGAATTTAATATATTGATGATTTTAGGACAATATATTGCACAATATGACTTGAAGGGGTTTAAAAATACTTTTCCATCTCACTTGTGGAGCTGTTTAATTGGAACCATGTAACGCATTCCAGCTATGCTCTCAGCATTATGTTTGGCAAAGGGACAGTGGCAGAGAGTGAGGCAGGGTTTCTATGCTAGCTTATGCTTTAGGACCCTGCAGAGTAACAGCTGCATGAGAAAATCAGGAAGAGTACTTGACCTAGATCATGGGGTCAGGGAGAGCTTCCGGGGGAGGTAGTGACTGTTTGGCAGCCTGCACATATTACATTTAGTGAAGAGGTGCATCTTGAATGAAGCAGTTCTTCTGATGCATAAGCTACAGCCCTGGAAAATAGTCAGACTTTTGCAACCCAAATCTACTTCTGTTCTGACTAATAGCTTTTGTATAAAATTGAGTGAGCTATAAAGGTGAAACGACTTTCCAAGAATATAGAGTTCAATATTCTGGCAATACCTAGTTGAAATGAAAAGACTGAAAGTTCTGTTCTCTTTAATGAAAATCCATTTTAAAAGTGTCCCAGCAGAGAGCTGAGCACAGAGGGCTAAGGTCTTAACAAATGCTTATTTAATGGAATTGAGGACATAAACTCTGAGAAGTGGCAAGGAGGAGAAGTTGGGGAATCTACTGATTCCCTCCTCTCAGTTCTGGCTGCTGCCTGAGTTCATCTTTCTTCAGTTGGTCCAGCTCTACAACAAAGGAGCGCTTCAGTTCAGCAAAGCAGTGTAGAGCCTGCACGCATGCTGAGCAGGAGGGCTGTTGAGAGGACTGTGTAGTAAATACAGAGCACTCATTGAAATGCCAAGTGTCACTGCTTTGGCATTTAATTATCTGACTTGCTGGCAGCTGGAAGTAGGGAAGGAAGCAGGAAAAAAAATAGAGAAGAAAAAGCAAGGAGCAGAAGGCAGAACTGGACAGTGATCGGATGTGGACAGTCAGGCAAGAAGCAGTCCTTTCTAGGCATATCTTTATAAAGCATTCACCTGGTGTTTACTGCTAGAATTACCTGCACTTTTTGAGAATAAATCTCAATTAAAATGCCTTCTGAGTTTTTAAAAACTTATCACTTTGAACAGACAGAGGCATATCAAGGGACTTTAAACGAGGCTCATTTTAGGTTATGTTCATTTTAAGCTGTCAAAAGTATCCAAATAGGGGTCTGGAGCGGTGGCTCAGTAGTTACAGCGCTTGCCCAGCATGCACGAGTACACAAGTTCAAACCCCAGCACCCATGTACACAGCTAAGTGTTAGAGCAACAAAGGCCATGTGAAAAACTCAATAAAAATTGATTCTCTCTGTCCTTCTGTCTTTTTTTTTAAAGTATCCAAATACACAGCAAAGACAAGTGGTAAAGAAACCCTGACAGAGCAATACGAATGCTGTGCAGCTTAATCAAATCTGAATTAAAATGCTGCAACAGCTTGTTGGTCTAGCTTACACCTCAGGGTGGTTCAGAGAGAGGTGGGCTTTGGAGGTTGCCCCCACGGAAATTTTATACCAGCCCTACCACTTCCATGTGCCATGAACTTGGGCCTCTTGGTATATCCATTCCCAACACTGAAGCACTGCCTACCAGAAGCTCCCATCATTTTGGGAATTACGCTGGCTTAAAGTCACTTTATTGCTTAGGATGTGCAAGGACCTGAATTCAATCCCACCATCCAAAAAAAAAAAGGAAAAGGAAAAGGGTGATTTATGCCGAGCAAAGCTGTTTATACAAGGGCTACATTTGAAAAAATCTTCTGTGAAGCAACATAAAACAAGACCCATTTTATGAAGCAACATATTATATAGACATTAGTATGTGAACCAATAGAAAGGAGCCAGCTCCTTAAAGAAGTGTAATAGGCCTCTCCCAATTCCAAAGGCCAGCAGTCCTCTCTTCAGATGTCACCTTCTCTGGGACACCTCCTCTTACCCCTCACATCTCAGCAGCAAGCCCTCCCCACCCTATCCTCAGCTTGCCTTTCTACAAACCATCACCGGCCTTACTATATGTTGACTATTTTAGCTCCTGGCTTGCCCTTGCCCAACTGGAATGTATAGCCATATGAGAGTAAGGTCTGTGTTTTCTCTACTGTGTCCCCCGTTATTCCAAAGAGATCATCTGGAATTCAACAATGATCTTTTTTAAGATAGGTGCTCATTGATCTTTTTCTATGAATGACTTGTAAGTAGCGACCAAGATTGATATATATGGATCCTGCTCTGATGCTCTAGTGTTGGGGAGGGACAGGTAACCTGGCATCCATCAAAGTGTGTGATAAGTGCTGTACTGGATGAAGTGTGGAGTGTGGTGGGAATACAAAGGAAAGTTCCCAAGAAGTCCTGGAAATTCTACTGGAGGAAATACTCATAGAACTTGGGAGGCACATAGAGGGTAAATCACTGTCCCACAGTCACAGCCCAGGAACTGGTAGAGCTGTGCAGAACAATGAAATCACACTGGCATGTGGGCCTTGGTCTCCCTCCGGAGCATGCCGTATTTAGATACTAGAGTCAGTAGTAACACTTAATCAAAAGGATTTTAGTCATGTCTGTGGGGAGTTGATTCCACTTTGGCCACATCATTGAAGATTGACTGGAACAGAGTGACTGGCAGGGACTGAGTCCAGAGAGTGTTCAGATGATTCTGGAGAGTGACAAGCAACCTTACAGAGGCAGTGGAGATGAAAGTGCAAATTTGCACAATGCTGTGAAAGGGATAGTAGCAGATTTAGGGTGTTTTGTTAGGATCCTATCCAGGAAAAGTGGCTTCTAAATAATGCATTCAATGCCCAGGCATTAAAATAGTTGTTTCATATATACAAAATTTTAAAATTTCTTTTACTTTGACCCAGGAGAATTCATCCTAAGATAACTTATTCTAATATAATAATAAAATTGTGCATATGTATACAATACATGTTCATGTATTAATATGTATATGTGCATATATACATATCATAATATTCATATAATATATTAAAAATAATTTGAGACTATCTACATGTCCAAAAAGAGAGGATTGATTAATTAATAGCTTATCAAAACAATGGAATATTATATAATTGTTAAAATAATGACTTTGAATAAATTTATTAGCATAAGAAAGTAGCAACCATGGATTATTAAGCAAAATGTCTTTATGATATATACAACATGATTTCATTTTTAAAGAAAAATACAGGTGTGTATTGCTTAATGACATGAATGTGTTCTAAGGAGCATTATTAGGTGATTTTGTTGCTGTGTGAGCATTATAGTGTATGCTTACACAAACCTAGATGGTCCAAGTCAGTTACTTCATCTGGCTATTTGATGCAATTAAGAGACATGCTAAACACAAGATATATAAGGCCTCTACTGGAGTTAATAGTACATATTGTCTTAACAGTTAACCTTTTTAATAAGTAGGAAAAATGCATTCTAAAATTGTGATAGAACAATATTATAAATATATAAACCAGTAACATTTGTTATCGTTACAAAGTATTGGATACTATGCATAATTGTATGCTATACTTTTATATGATTGGCAGAAAAATAGATTTGTTTACAGCAGCATCAATCACTACAATCATGTGAGTAATGCATTGGACCACAATGTTATAACAGCTACGATGGGAATATTTTAGCTTTATTATAATTTTATGGGACCACTGTCATATGTAGCCTATCACTAACCAAGTATATAACTGTAACACACACTGAACTTTTCACCAAAGTGCAAAGTACCTATCCGATGTACTCATAATATTCCTTTATATTGATAGTGTTTATTTATGTGATATTTATGCATCCAGTAAGATTTTATTCATGTTAAAACTCAAAGGATGCGGCTGGAGCGGTGACTTGGCAGTTACAGCGGTTACCTGGCATGCGTGAGTTCGAACCCCAGCACCACGTACACAACAAAGTGTCAGAAGAATGAAAGTCACATGAAAAACTGAATAAAAATTCCTTCTTTCTTTGTTTCTCGCACTGTCCCACTCTATCTATAAAAAAAAAAAAAAAAAAACCCAGACCTCAAAGGAAACGCCATGGCAACTCTTTTTTTTTTTCTTTCAGAAAGAGGGACAGTGAGTGAGAGAGAGAGAAAGAGAGAAGCAATTTTTATTTAGTTTTTTTGTGTGACTTTCGTTCCTTTGACCCTGTTGTGCAGGTGGTGCTGGAGTTTGAACTCGAGTACTCCTCATGCCAGGCAGGCGCTGTAACTGCTGAGCCACCGCTCCAGCCCCCAATGGCGACTCTTTATATACCATTTGCCTATAAAAACCTGGTGAGATCTTTGGCTACAGTTCTTCACTCTGAGGTTTCCTTCACTTCCCAGTGCCACTCAGGCTGAGAGTGTTTGCAGCAACATGTGAATTTTTCCACAGGGCTTCAACCTTCTTCCAGGCTTGCCTTCTCCTCCACTGTGAGTTTTTCATGAGAAAGTCCCCTTTGTTATTACCCGAGGGAGACCTCCATTTGTCTCTCAAGTTTAGACCGGGAGGAGCACCCAGCAGCGTCAAATGGCCTTTCACTGTCATGAAATATTACTGTTTTACACTCACAAATAAAAGTTAGCAGCATTTCATTGCTGCATGGTGTGAAATTAGAGCTCCTAACCAGCTGGATGCAACAGCCTGGTGTAGAAATGGTGATGATGACTGCTAGTGTTCGTGGTTCAATTCAATTAGGAATATTTTTTTTCTCCTCTTTGGTGAAAGGGGTAGTGAAGATGAATGCCTCGCGAACTTCTGAAATATGTACTTGTATAAAAGAACTATTAAAGTAGAGTAACATCTCTATGATCTTTGAACTAAGCCGTCATTCTGCCATTATTGATGTAGCTGCTTTAAGCCGTCTAATTAAAATCGGAGTGACAGATTTGTTATTGAAAATCTGAAACCTAGCTCACATCCCGTACAGCACATCTGAGCAGGGTATATATCTGCTATTTTGATGGGCTCTCAAAATTACTAAGCTGTGCCGGGTGCCAAAAGGAATTCAATAAATCTTTTCTTTTCTTACTGAGCAACTCTCATTAGTCTTTTTAATAATAGCACTAGTGGATATCAACTTCAGTTCTCCAAAATAAATTAAGTGTGTCCATTAGGGTTGTAATTATAGCATCAGATATGAGTTTATTCTGCTGCAAAGAGATGGGAAGTCTGATAGAGCTCAGAGTGCTCCTCCTGGTCTTTACATTGGAAATATCGCTTGGTGTGTAGATTGAGGACCAGAAGTGGGTGGGGGAGGGGTGGCCTATGAGGTCTTTTGTCATCTGAACTGATAGTATGGAGCGTACAGTATCAAGTGCTGTGAATTCTGCAGATACTAAGTGAGAGCTGGTCACCAACTAGCAGCCCTCAGTTCAGAGCCCACTAAACAAACCGCACAGACCTCAGTCAGGGAACATGACAGAAGGCTACTTTATCTGAAAATTTAGCTAATTTTTTTTAAACTGTCAGGAGCCATCTGTCATGGTTATTCTGATTTGAGGGCTAAATTGAAGGGAAGGCATTTCTGGGCAATTAAGCAAGTTCTCTCAAAATATTTTCATATCTTCCCATCTTGCAGAAAGCATTTTTCCCCCTTTTCACCAAAGATTTCTTTCAATTATTGATTTGTTTTTTGTTTGTTTGTTTGTTTGGTTTTGTGTTTGGAAACTTTCTTTCCTCCACACCATGGAGAAACTTTGTTATTTCTTTGATACTGAAGAATGGGGTGGGAAGCAAGTAAATGGATGTGTAGTGTTGGAAGCTTATTCTGAACTTCTGGCTCATGAAGCCTTATAATGTTATCCTCATCCCTGATGGAAAGATTCTAAATTAATCCTCAAGAGATTGCTCTAGAGGTTGTCAGAGGGGAACTTGTAAGCAGGGTCCTTCTCCTCCCCATGCTTAGAAAATGGAAGGGGAGTTTATTAGAAAAAAAAAAAATAGACCAGAGGGCGGAAGACGGCATTTTATGGCAAGAATCTGTCATGCTCTCCTGTCTTTCCAGTCCCCCCGCCCCCCACACCCTTCCTCTTCCAATTTGGAAGAAAATTTTTCGAGATTTCCTGTGTCATGAACAGTAACACAGATTTTGGAAGCTCTAGCCGTTTGGGCTAGTGTAGACATACAAAGTTTGAAAAGATATTTACATTTAGAAATATGTGTGGCAGGTATCCTGCCTGCCCTCTCACTTTCTAGCTTCATTATTAAGAGAAAAAAATCTCACGTGTTGCTGGTGAAGGCAGCTGGGTGTCATTTCCCTTTAAATAGTATAAAACATATGGGGGCAGGATTGCATTTGTCACAAATTGTCAAAATATTTTTTTTAAGAAACCAAAATCTTCTAGGGATGGTTCCAAATGTGCCTGATTTCCCTGAGTAGTGAGCAGCACGACCTTTACATTAGCAGATATATTTATAAATACACATATGGCCTGCCAGGACCTGATTGGCTACTGATCTGATGAGGCAGCCACAGAATTCTGGTGTTCCACCTACATGGAGTTGAGTTGTTAAAAAAAAATTACTGATTTACCTTAGCAGTTTTCCTTACATTCACCTAATATATCCTTGTTTTATTGACGGGTATAATTTTTTAATGAGGTCCATGGAAGCAGAGAGAATGTTTGAATGTCTTTGTGCTTTTTGTGGGGGCTTTACATAATAGGTTCTTTTCCCCCCTTTCTGGTGAACCATAAGACTTGTCAAGATGGACAACAATCAGTGAGTGACATAAAAAATAGTGAAATATGTTAATTTGGAAGAGTTAAATTTTACTGGTTTCTAGTGTGTTTTGGGCCTTTTATTTGAAAGGTTTAAGAAATAAGCACCTATAAAGTGCTTTGTGCTTCGAGCTTTTCAAAAAAGAGATGCTATGCAAATGCAAAGCTAAAATAAAGTGCTTTGCCAAGAGATCAGTGAGGTTCCAGAAAGTTCATTAAGTTGTATTCCATAAAGTGAAGTGACCTCAAGGTTACCTTGACAGAGCAATAGGGCTTTTACTGAATAGGATTCTGACAGCGTTAGTGATTTTCAGATGACTTAAGACGGTGTTTTTTAATCTTTAAACCCTAATGTCTTCTTTTGATAAGCATGTGTAAGTCCTCAGTTCTCCCCGCCCATTCCTGTGCACTCTTGGAGTGTTCTTGTTTTGTTTATCACTCCTCCAGCTGCCTACTCCTCTCCTGTTGAGAATCTTCTTGGCTGCTAGCTCAGAATGCCTTTATCTTCATCAGCCAAGAAGACTTTGTAGATCTGGACTCACCAAGGTTTGTGTTGCAAAAATGAAAAGTATTTTTCTGTATTGAAAATATAAGATTATAATCTATAATGCCCTTTTCCAAAATGCACTGCAACCTCAGGAAATTCTAATCTTTCCTACTCCAGCTGAGACTGCCTGGTGTAGGAGGCTTCTCTCCCCTTTCATGCTGCTTCTTCCAAATTCCATGCATACTCCATAGACATTTTCACATTTTTCTAGTTCCATCACCTTTCCTTGTCCTTGTTCCTTTTTCTTTTTAATATTAGTACTTCTGGAGCTTTTTGATTCCTGGATATTCGCCTCTCTAGCTGGTGACATTAAAGGACGTTTTCTCCTACACTAGGATAATGAATATGTTTGAGCTAAGTAGATAATTTTGCAACTGAGTTCATTTCTTTTTCAGCTTCATAGGCAGAGTGAAATGTGTAAATAGAGACCTTAATTCTCCCTTAGCTGTAATCCGTAGTCTTTAACACTTCTTAGGTGGAAAAAAAACATATGAATGATGTTCTTTTAAATGTGTGATAGTTTCATTGTAAATTCCCCATGTACTCTCCTCTGTCTTAGTGAGTAATTGGCTTTTCTGAGGGCACAAATGGTGTTGATTGAGTTCTAGAAAATAGCAGAGGCCACATATGTCTGTGTATAGGATAGTTTTCTATCCACACTCAGTGATTCAACTGCATAATTGTTAAGAAATAGAAATTTGAGATGGAGCTGAGATTCTTTATGGAACTTATTTCTTTCAATGTGGACAAGGTGATCCAGCAACTTCTGCTGAATGGACACCCCAACCCACTGTCAAATTTGCATCAGAGGGACGTTCTGTATCTAGAATTAGAAAAGATAAAAGAAAAAAAGGTGAAATTAAACCATTGTCCCCTTACATTTATTGAGTTTGTCAATTACAGTAGAAACCATTCACTAATTTATTGAAAACCAGTTCTTGACCTGCTACTGCATGTAATTCATAAATTTTCATGTTGGGAAAGGAAAAAAAAGGTGTAAATCCAGAACTCTTTGCTCTGTTTTCATGCATGGTAGGGAGGGTCTTGAAGAGCTTTACACATCTCACTTGTAAAATAAAGTAGAAATGAGTGAGAATTTGTACCATATGTCCATTTCTTTTTTTGTATTTACAGGAATCATAAGTGATTTGAGCACATAAAAAGTTGATTTTTATGAGAATGTCCTTCTCTTTTCAAAAATCTAATGTAGGCCAGGGAGGCTCAAGATGGTTAAAATTAAAAACAAAAAACAAAAAAAAACTTGATTAGCTTTCATAAGCAAACTTAAAGTACATAAAATAAAATATTGAAAGTTAATATTTTCTTCCTCTTAATGTAGTTTGAAGTGGTATATGTTTTTCAAACTCTGCCTCCATGACTCTCATTTTATTTTAAAATATTGTTTAGAGGTTGCCTTCTGGATTTGATAACCTTACTTTTATGTTATCAGAAGATAATTATTCTCAGTTTTAATTTATTTCTCATCTAAAAAGGTCCCAACAGTTTTATGTGAAGGTGATTTCCATAATAAAGTGTTTAAAATAAGCAAGAGACTTAGGATTATTATCCTCAGTAAAACCAGGTAAATTATTTGTGAAATAAAGAACTTGGTCTTGCCTTCAGCTTCTGGGAGATAATATATATTCACATCTCATAGGAAAATCTTTGTTTAGTGTGGGAGCTGGATGTACCAGAACTAAGGTTGGGTCCCCAATACCCAACAGTTTTAGGATGGGAATGGCCTTACCAAGAAGGTCAATTATGCAGTTTGTAGTGGGGGCTTTGGGTCACATGATATTAATCAGCCTAGAGGCTGAAATCAACTACAGGAGCAATCCATCAGTGATGCCTACTAAATGGAGCCTAATAAAAGCTCTGAACACCAAGCTCAGGTGACCTTCCCTGGATAGCAATACTCCCTGTGTACTGTGTGGATTTAGAAGGGGTGTCCTTGTCCTTGCTGCTTGAGGACAATGAAAGCATTTGAATATGGAGCCTTGCTTATCTCTGCCTTGTGCATCTCTTCCCTCGGCTGATTTTAATATGTCTTTTTTTTTCCTGTAATGGAGCATAATCATGAAAATAATAGTTTCAGTAGGTTCTGGGAGCTCTTCTTCTGAATGATTGCTCCTCTCCATCCTCACAACTTACAGGTGAGTTCAGAAGTGTGGAGGTTTGTGCCCTCCATAATCTTAATATGGTTAACTCTTGCATTTGCTGTCAGATTTGCTAGGTAGCCCTAACTCACGTTGAAACACATGGTTTGGGAAGAATTATTATAGTACAGAGATCAAAATCTGTTTTTCTCTAAACAAAGTCTCTCTCAAATAAATTTTGAAATAAGTTCAATAATATGTGAATACACATATATTTACTAATACTAGAAAAGATATAAGCTAAATACGCAGGTAGAAAGAATTTTCTAATAGTACTTGTACCTCTAGTCCTAAAGTCCATCCCCACTGTACTTCATGGCGCTTGACAAGGAAGATTGTGCGTCTGAGAAGTGACCCCATGATAATCCATTGGAAATCTCACAAAAAGTTTTTCTGAACTTTAGTCAGGAAATCAGAAATAGGGTGTAAGTTTGCTGGCAATTTAGCAAGAACCTATCTCAAATTTAAAAATAAAGATAGGTCAGCTGAGGTAGCTAAGCAGTAGAGCCCGTCTGGCTTCAATCCCCAGTACCGAAATAAACAAAACAAAACCAAAACTTAAGGGAGAGGCTCAGGCTCCCTTTGGGAGCCCTCTTTCTGAGACAACATCTGTGCCCCAAGGCCTTGCTGCCTGAAGCAGCTAAAATGCCCTCCATAATTGAGCAATGACTGTGCTCCACATCCTCCCTTCATAGGATCCCCAGGCAACCCAACCAGAGCAGAGAATGAGGGAGGTTGAAAGTTTTACTAGTAGACAGTGGAATAAAAAAATGGAATGTTTCATCATATGCACAGATTTCACCCTAAAACAGGACAGTATCAAACTTGGTTCCATTAAAAAAAAAAAAAAGGAGCTATATTTAGTTTCATCCTTCCCAAATCAGGCACCATTCTGCAAAGCAGCTTTTGTTGTTGTTGCTGTTGTTTCTGTAAATGACATAGAAGTTCAGGGTTTGCAGAATGGCACCCTTTCTATGGAATTCTAACTTAGGCATGAAATTTAGCACTCATACGAAATGCTGACATGCAGGGATGTAATGTAAACAATACGTGTCCTCACATACCTTTATAATTAGGAGCCTTTCCTTGTACCATTGGCAGACAGGTGCTAGGCTGTTTCTCAGCAAACAGGTGCCCCTCAAAACAGTGGCATCCCCAGCGCTGTTGCCATCGGCCACTGCTAACCTGAGCCAGAAGGGTGAGACCTGAGCCAATTCCTTTCCTTCTAACTGTGTGTAGGAGGGCAGCAAAAGAGTCCTGCATTCTAAATTGTAGCAGGATTTAATTGGTGGAGTTGTTTATCAGTTAGAACACAAGACAGTTCTTCTCAAAGAACTACTATTCTCAGGCTGAAGTGTAAACACACCGAGTAGAGCAGGTACGGTGGCCAATCAGATATCCACACACCTCTCATGCTTTCCTGTGTCCACAGAGTTTTTCATTGTGTCAGACCCAACTTTGCATCCTGGTGGTCATGGTGCCAGCAGAGCCCTGGCACGTGTGTATTGTCTCCAAGGTGCAAAACATCACTCTTCATTTCCCTTTCTCTCCTCTCAAAGACCTGTTATTAGTTTCCCCAAGTGACTTCTTAAGAATTTTCTCACTTCTGAAAAATGACATTTTTAGGGAAGTGATGACTGCATAGAAATCAGATAACGACTGTTATTTATTTCAGACTGAGTTGGTTTTTCTTTGACCCAGTCTAGACTGCTTTGTGTCTGTGGCATCATTAAACTCAATCACAGTTCAGCACCAAGCTCTTTCTGATGATGTGTGACATCAGACAGGAAGTGGTTAGTGTTTTCATGTGAACAGGAAGGGTCTGAAATAAGTCCCCAATTCTCCTCACTGTGAGAAGGGTAACATGGCTGGCTTGCTATGGGGCTATTCTGTGGTGAAAGCGATAAGGCTCTTCTCTCCTCCCTTCTTTCTGTCTCTCTCTCCCACTCTTGCCTCACCCTATTCTATTCTCTCCTGGAAGGCCAAGGTCATGGAACAGTTAACACAGCCAATCTTGTACCTCTGAACCTGTGTTGAGCTTATTCCTTGACTTGGGGAATACTCATCTTCTCATCCTTTCTTCAGTTGCTAACTTCTCACTGAAGATATTTACTTGGTAAGGAGGTTTGAAAGAAATGGAACTTTAGCTGGAAAGAGAATTCTGCGTGTATTATCAAAGTGGTCTCAGTTTCTGCTCCCACAAGTAATCCTGTATCACCAGGCTATAGGACAGGGCTTCTCAACCTCAGCACGATGAGCAACACTCTGAGGTCAGGTCTGCCCTGTACATTACAGGGGGCCCAGCAGCATCCAGGTCTGAACACAGCAGATGGTAGTAGTACCCCCCCACACACACACGTACTCACACTCACTTCTAACAACTAGCAATGTCTCCAGACATTGATCAATGTTCCACTGGGGAGCACAGTTACCTGGTTGGGAATCACTTCCTTAAGCAGTAATTAAGAGAACTGATAGTCTCTTAATTCTGAATTTTATAAGAGGATGGCTGTGGCAGAATTTTATGTTGATAAAACAATTTCTTGTTAGTGTTCCCAAACTGAATAGAAGAACAACTATTTTGGGGGCTCTGTGTCCCATAATTACCATAGTTTTCTGTCAAAAAAAGGATCAAAATTATCTTTTCATAATAAAAAGATTGGGAGATTAGATTTTTTTTAGTATTTCAACCATTTAAAAATGTTGTTTATGACAATTTTAATTCCAAATCTTTGCCCGCAGCAGTGAAACAGTGAGGGTCTTGTTTGCTCTCCTCTTTAGGAAATCTCTGAGGTTAACAGAAAGACCTCTGCCAGATACGTGGTAGTTCTATTTTGTACCAGCTCTGACACCTACCCTTAATAATTATTTTCTAATTATCTTTATGCTTTTTGCATTTAGGCAGGGACAGAAACTATAACAGAATTATTGACTTCCTGATTCTATGTGAATACACTGCATATTATTTTTTACAATGCAGAAACGGTTGTGCAGTTCTGAATAAAATATTTTATCACAGGTCACATTCATCCACCAAGGTGGAAACTTGCCCTGAAACAGGAAATAACATAATTTATGTAGCCCCTCACCTCGCTTCCTGAAAGTGTACTCTGAAAAATGCCTCTGTTTGAATAGTACTCAATTTCTGGACAGTAGTACTGGGTTTTCTAACTTTCCAGTCATCAGGAATGCTTCTGAAAGCAACCATCTGTGGCTTTAAGTCAGGGAGGCCTGGAACTCAAAAACAGGGGATGCAAGTGATTTTGGGTAATTCATATACAGCAAACTAAGTCCTTCAGTCATTCTGTTGGTTTTGGGGAAAAAGCTCTCCAGAAAAACCTGAGAGCTGCCCTGGGCTTTAGGAGGCTTCATCACAGCAAAAGCTGCCATCTGCTATAGCGATGATCATGTAATAGTCCTGAGCTCTCTGCTTTCATGAGATCAATCCTGATTACATTGTATCAATTCTGATCAAGTCAACAAATATTTGTGCATCCTGTGAGTGAAAGATTAAAAGAAGCTCTACTGTGGGGTGGAAACATCGGGCATTTATAAATCTTTTCCCCAGACCCTTTCTTCCTTGGAGATGTTTCCTGCCAGGTATAGGGATTACAGAGCAAGGTCTGCTCGCCTTTGAACTTGTACATTTCTAAAGTGAATGTGAATTCTAAGCAACCTTTTATTCAGAGAAAAAAATAATAGGCTGAAAAGGAGATTGATATTTCAGCCTTCTGAGTCTTCACTTTGTGCTGACAAATTAATCATCTGTTTTACCTTCTTTGAACAGGGAACTCATTGTTCGGTTTGCCGGGTCATATGCATTTCATTTCACTACACCTTGGTGACAAAGGAAACTTAGGGATACAAATGAACCCAGAGATGAGTCAAGGGTTTGGCTTGAGTTTTGTGACTCAAACATGGACTAGTCATTGGTTCTGACACTTGCTCTTGTGACACAATGGAACAAGCAGCGAGCTCTGTTGACAGAACCTAACTCATTTTTCCAAGGGATGTTTTGTCTCTAGACCCAGTGGAGTCATATTTGAATTTGTTCACACACCCGTATTTAAATTTTACCCATACAGCCCAGTCTAAACCCCTATGGATAGAATAACTGCCTAAACACACCAAATGTATTTGGTAATTCAGATTTTCTGCCTGGTATTAAAGATTGGTTTTCTTTTAGAAATACCAATGAAATATTTCTATTTCTTGATCTATGGTGGTTATGCGAGTGTGTTCAATTTGCAGGTATTAACTGAGTTGCATACTATCATTTCTGTGGTTTCTTGGATATAATACTTAAAAGATTTATTTAAAAATAATAATGATGAAATTGTCAAGAATGACAAAACTTTATAAAGGAGAAGAAACCTTCCCTAAGGGGGGGAAAGCAGGAAACAGAACCTTAGTGAGCTTTCAAATACCACATGTATAGTTTAATCCAACATCGTTGAAAATGCACTTCTGTTAGCCATTTTTATGGGAGGACTGTCACACAAATGCGTATTTTTCATATGTGTGAGCAGCCACCATTTCACTTTGTGATGTTGAAAATGCTGCCTCCGTATTAAAATCCTTTGCTGTTTTACTGATATATGTGGTCTTATTTAATTAGGCCCCTGGTGGTCTGGAGACAGCTCTTGTTGTTCCACCTCTCAGCATCACATGAGTCTAGCCTGCACCCTGTCTCACTGTCCCATTTAGTTATAAGTCTGAAACCAGTGAAGGGGAGGCTGCATCTAGACTGTTGTGCTGCTGCTTGACAAAATCATATCATCGAGGTCCTCATGCCCTCATGTAGGCAGCCGTGGATCTGAAATCCAATTTCAGAACCTCTCAAGTTATAACCCAGAGATCTCAAGAATCCACATCGTATGTTAGCCCACACATTTTGGGAAAACCATAAGAATTTACATTTATGGCAAGGAGGCAGGGATAAGGAAGTTAATCTGAGTTAATGGAAAATGTAATTATAGTTTTTAAAGATAGAAATTATGGGTTATTTTTCAAACAGCCAGGCAGTGTTTGCTCACCACAATACACAAAGTGTTTTCCTCACCTCCTATCCGCTTTTAATATAAGTGTTAACAGTTTGGTATGTGTCGTTCCACATGTGTTTATGGTCGTAGAGATGCTCAAGGGTATACGCATAGATGGGTTTTGACAGAGATTGAGTTGTACTATTCCTATTTGTTAATACGTTGCTTTCCTCTTTCAGCAGCCTCCTGAGCATCTGCCTCCAGGTTAGTCACGCGTACCTCATTCTTCCTGACCACTGCCTCACAGGCTGTAGCAGTGACGTATTGTAACTAAGGATTCAGGCATGTGGCTCATGTGTCTGCCCCTATAACAAATGAAACAGTAAATATGCTTGTGTAAATATGCTTCTTTCATACCAATATTAATATTTCAATAGTATAGAAAATTGTTAAAGAAGAGTAGACTTGGGCTGGGCATTTAGCTCAGCGGTAGCGTGTTTGCTCAGCATGCATGAGGCCCTGGGTTTGATCACTAGCACCACCACAAAAAAACAAAAGCACACCACACACAAAACAACCCCAGTACACGCAGCAACTGAAAATGAGTTAGCCAAGTGCTGTCACAGATCCTTACAGATCTTTACTAAACACCAGAGGTGAATTGCGTCTATCATATCGGTCATGTACCTGATGGAGGAGTCCTCCAGGTGCAAAATTTTTTTTTTTTTTGCAGAAAGTAGATTAGAGGTTTTCTACAGTAGGGGAGGGAAACAAGGATTAAGTGTACTTTGGCATAAGGACTCTTGCTGGGGGTAATGAGAATGTTCTAAAACTTGATGATGGTGAGAGTGACACACTTCCATAAATATACTAAACATCACTGAATTTCACTTATAACTTGGGTGGATTCTATGGTATGTAAATCTTAGCTTAATAAAGTTGTTTAAAGAGGCAAAATTTTAAAGCAGCTCATGTGACATCTTTTTTTATATCATCAATTAGCATCATCGGAGAAAAAAAGCTTTGCTTCAATAGAGTCAATTTCAGCCCACTAACACCTGTTTAATTTATTATAGTCTCAGAATTCTTGGAAGTTGCTCAATAAATATTTTGCACATTTAATTTTATAGGCTTGTTTTTTGCTCCTGCTGATTGCAATAGTTATTTCCCAGAAGCTACCACCTTACTGCAGCAATGATGAATTTAATCAATCACATTTAGTCATTCATTTACATACTGAGCACTCCCGTGTGCCAAGCACTGTTCTAGTCAGTGAGGCTACATCAGTGTCTAAGGTGAAGACTCCTTCCCTGTTACAGTTTATATTCTTTCTGCCTTAGTCTCAGAAAGGAGAGAGAACCACTGTTTCATGTTTTAAGCCTGGATTTTCTGTTGAAATGCAAATTCTGGTTCATTAGGAATGGGGTCTGGAATTCTAGATTTCTACCAAGCACCAGATAATAGTACTGGTGCTCCTGGTTTGAAGATTACACCTGGATTTATGTAATCTGATCCTAAGTTAATGGAGAGATTTGACTCAAAGTTATGAATTAATGGATTAAAGTGGTATCAAGGGTTTAAGATACAGCAGCATGCATGTACTCTGTGGTCAGGTTGTATGAGATTGTGATGTATTTCATACCCTCTGTATTTCCTAATTCCTTCCATTTCCTGGGATTCAAATAACCAGCACATACTGGGGAGAAAGAGTTGGTGGCCAGTTCTTGATCCTCACCTGGTACCTCTGTGCCTTGTTTTGAGAGATGTATTTCCCACTGCAAAGACTAGGAACACAGCTGGTCTTGGATGTAGCATCCTCAGGTTACCCCTTCCCCTGGGCATCCTTCCCCCTTCACCAGAAGTTTGGTTGGGAGGTTAGGGAGCTTCAGTTTTTCTTCAACTCTTAATACAACTCTTCTCTAGACTCTTGATTAGGATACCTAATTTGATTCAAAATTACAAACCAATGGATTATAGCAGTAGAATTAACAAAGAGGTAGGGGGAAAGGAAGCTAATATTTTTTTTTGCATGTCTACTATGTGCATTATAGAAATCTTAGGAGAAATTTATTATTTTCAAGTATGAAAACTGTGAAATTGTGACTTTCAGGGTATTTATTTTGTTTTCTGATTTTTTAATGCCTACTATCACATAATTGGTAGTTAGCAGAACTAGAATTAGAACAGAATTATTTGTATCTGACTTCAAAGAGAAACACGACCCTTAGCTGTGTACCCTACTGAAGATTTCTTAGGTTAGGAATATTTCTTTTCTCTTTAAGATATGCTTCATTTTTTCACAACATTTCAAGTTGAAACACCCGTGATTTCCTTAAAAAATGTAACCTCACCCTCATGTCTTTCTGCCACACAATAACTCTGAAAATACGAGGTCCTTGACATTGTCTATGATAAATCATTTCACCTGATGCCTTCTGTGAAAACTTAATATAAAAAGATTCCATTCCTGTCTCTTATCTTTTTCAGATATTCCAGAATGAGAGGCAAAATACATTCTAGACACAGGCAACTTTAGAAATATAGAAACATCATCTGGCGGAGAGTAATTGATCCTTGTTATATGTCTGATAATGTTTTTGGCTAGTCATCTTCAGAATATCATATTTAATTACGAATAGTAACTAATTAAAGTACAGAGTATATGATTGAATTCCTGAGAAATTAGAAAAAGGAAATTTCACATAATAACTAGAAATCTCTTCATATGTTCCTTTTTGCGGGAGAGGGGGTCATTTATTGACCTTTTGTCAAATGCAGTGCAAAGAAAATATAATTAATGCAAGTGTGTTTTGTATGCCCAGTAATAGATTTTTTTCATTGAAACATAACCTTTATAAGATGCTTCCGTTATTACTGGCTGTCAGGTGAAAATTAAATGAGCTTGCTCTGAGCTTCAGATTTATCTTTCTGTCTACAAAAGGCTATGTGAGAGGCTGAGGAGATACATAGCATTTACTGATGATTCTCTAAATTAGTCCCATCAATCTATGGTAAACATAATACATCCTCTCCTTGAAGCTAATGCTGCCTGGCACTTTCTCTGTGTTTCCATGGAAGGTAGCTGCAGCTACTAAGAACTACCAGTTAGCATGCTGATGTTGTTGTTTACTTAAAGTGTATATGGCAAACTCCTGCAATGCCAGCTACTTGAGAGGCTGAGGCGGGAGGATCACAAGTTCATGGCCACCCTGGGCAACTTAGTGAGACCCTATTTCAAAATAAAAAATAAGAAGAACTGGGGAGGTAGCTCAATAGTAGAGTGCCCCTGGGTTCAATCCCCAGTATTGCAAATAATAATAATAGTAATAATAATAATAATATGATAATGTATATGGGAGCCTGAAGCTGTTGTGCACCTCACAGAACAGTGAAAGCATCCAGCTTACCAGTGGAATATAGCGTTTGTTTCATTGCAGCTCCATTGCAATCAGAATCGGAAATGAAACTCAAAACTGTCCTAAAGGATATGGAAGGCTGGTCAATGTACTGTCTTCAAAGAACTATCTGTTTTATGCTTTCTGCCCTGGAAGCCATCGTCCTTGGTTGTCTCAGTGAGCCCTACCCCCATCCTAGCCTCACAATAATTATTAAACCTTTGCTTTCCCTGCATTTCTAGAGCTGAGCTGGGCAGCAGATGTACCTCCCACCCCCGCAAGGAGGAAGCATACCTTATTCATCAATGAGTGTTCCTCATACATGATCATGGAGTTAGAGAATGGTCCCTATGAGCACACAACTGATTTGGACCCTGGCTGAGTCAACAAGGGTTTGGAGATGGGAACTCACTTGGCTAAGCACCAAAAAGCCTTCCGTTTCCTGCGATAACTCATACTTCACAGGGTGTGGAGGTTGAACTAACATGTCATGTGAGCAAGTTGCTCATCTTTCCAGGGCCAGTCGTGCTGGGTAGTGGCCCTCGCCCTGGTATTGCAGCTCAGCTCTCACTGCCAGTATTGTTGAGAGCTCCAGAAGTGCAGGGGATGTGTGAACAAGTTGGGTTAATGAAAAACAAAGTCAAACATTGCAGAACCTGCAAAAGGGTTCAATTCCAGAAATGAGCAAAGGTTTGGGAAGAGCCTTATTTCTTTTTAGCAAGGTTTATTCATCCCCCGTAGACACAAAAATAAGTCTTTCAAAGAACATGAATATTTGAGGCACTTGGCAACACGCAGTCTCTGGCAACCTCTCCCTTATTTATACCATGCAATTATACTTGCCTTAATGTGTGTGTCCTTTTCATTATTGAGTCTAACATGGTGCTTTGTCAAATTTCAGTTATTGATTAGCACTGGCAACTCAGAAATGTGGCTTTTTATATGTCAATAAATCTCTTTCCCCCCCCCTTTTAAAATCGTAGCAGATCTTGTTGGACATTTGGGGAGAAAACAACTTAAAATTCACATCCAGATCTTGGCTGTTGATTCAGGACTTTGCTACTCTGCCATTTGCCAAGATTTTAGCTTACTCCTTGCTGAAAGTGCAGGGTTTGGGGGTAGGGATCCCTGTTGCCAAAGTGAACACTGAGTGACATCATTAGAATTCAGCTGAATCTGTGGCTCCCATGAAATTCTGGCCTTCACATCCCCACCTCCCACATTTTGTTTCTCCCCATTTTTTGCTGCTCCTCAACCCATCCTGTAATCTCTTCTCAAATGAGAAGTAAACAAAAAACTGCTCAAAGGCGTGACATCATTGACCAATTATGAGCCTACAGATTTGTTTGAATAAATATAAGTAAACAACCCAGGACTTGGCCTTTTTCAAGAGATTTAATCCTTTTGCCAGTTGTACATTTAGTGTTAATTTTCATTACTGTTGTCCCCTTTAATAGGAGAAAATTAATACTGCTGAGGAAGAAACTCGTGAGTATGGGCATCAGGTATTTGTGGCTTGCCTTTATTATTTCCAGAAGTTATCATCGTGTCTCATCTATAGTGCCAACAAGAAAATTTTGTTGCATCCAATTATTCTAAACTCAATTCTTAATCTCCGTAGGAGGAAAAAAATGAAAGTGCTTTGATAATGTGGTTTTCATATTCTGTGTTCATGTGAAGATACCTTGAGATGGTAATTAAATTTTATATTTGAGAAGGTTTCATTAGTTCATGTACTAAATGGTACCCTGGAGCCTGAAGGAGTTAATGCAACTTTTCACAGTATCTGATTGGCAGTCACTAAAGAGCCCCTCATTCTTTTGAAATTGCTAGACTTGTTCCCACCTTTGTCTGCTTGTGCAGAGACTTGTGTGCAGACCCACTAAACCTGCCAACTCTAGCAAATGGTTAGTAATCGTTCTCAATATGGGTGAGCCCACAAAGTACTGTTTCAGAGCGGGACGCTATTTCCTCACAGTGAAGTTTCCTTCTTCCTATTGAATGTTGGCAACCTTGATTTTGGAATATTTTTGCATTTACAATCAAGAAACTTTCAAAGAATGTTATTCTGACTGGCTTATTAAGGACCTATGATTTATGGCACGTTTAATTCCACCTGACTTCATTGGATGGTTGCATGGACAGAACATGTAATATATTCAGATTTTGTCATAGCCAGAGAATAGCACACTTTTGTCTCATATCAGATTCAAGCCTGGATTCCAGGCATTTATTCATTTTGCTTGTTTATTTATTCATTTTCTTGGAACACCAAAAATGATTAGTACATGGATTTTGTGACCTTTGTCACTCATGGGATACTGTTTCCACATCTTCTGGGGTCAGAAGGCCATTTGAAGCCATGCAGCAAGAGCACGGTGGGTTCTGATGAGCCATTTACTTTCTTGTAATGCAAGAGCCTATTTAGGGTGATGCTTGTGCTGCTGTCAGAGCAATGAGGGTCAGCAGTTGTGGTGACAAATTAGTTTTGACAAGCTTAATGACCCCAAAGAAGAAAAGTCTGTGGCTCTGATAGCAACTGGGGAATAATTGGTAAGCTCAGCCAAATGGGGAATGTGTTAAAATTCCCCAATTCTCTATGGCAGGCCAATTACACCATTCAGCAAAGGGGTGGAAGGTTGCCATCCGCTTCTTTAGCCTTACAAAAGCATCAGAAGGCTATATTTCAATCAATTGAATTTGGTTTGGCGGGACATCATGACACTGAAAGTAACAACTGGATCTTTTAAACTATGTTCCTAAAAACAAAAAAAGAAAGAAAGAAAGAGAAAGAAAAAAAACTTGGGCAAAAAGCAAAATGAGAATTTTTGTAAGGCACCAGTGGACAGTGCTGACCTCACTACTGGCAAATTCCATTGGTGTACCGCAGGCTAGTTTCCCTTCTCAGCCCTGCGAGGAAGGCCCTGTGACCAAGCCTAGACTCATTAAAGTGCATGGTAAATAAGTGATGACCATGATCGGTTCCCCAACAACCAACCATTTCACTAACTTACTCAACAAAAATTGTTTTGTGGACCTACTGTGCACCAGGAGTCTTGTGTCTGTTCTGAGTGTCAGGGAATAAGATGAATAAAGCGAGGGCAGACTCATGCCTGTGTGAAGACTGTATTCTGATGGGAAGTTCAGACAAGTCATAAGTCAGATGGTTCCAGTCGTTGGCAAGTACTATAGAGGAAATAAATGTAGTAGATGGCAGATACGTTCGTTTGCCAGGACTGCCATAATAAGGCACCTTAAACCTGGTGGCTTAACTGACAGGAAATGCCTCACAGTTCTAGAAGTCCAAAATTGAGTTGTCACTGGGGTGGGCTCCTTCTGAGGACTCTGAGGGAAGGATCCATTCTGGCTGCTCTGCTGGGCTTAGAGACGGATGCCTTCATATTCACAGTGTTCTTCCTGTGTTTTCACATCATTTCCCCTCTGTGTGTGTCCCTAGATTCCAAATGTCTTCTTCTTTTTATAAGGATACCAGACACTTTGGAAGAGGGCCCACCCTAATGACAATGACTCTATCCCCAAATATAGTGATGGTCTGAGATACTGGGGTAGGGTAGGACTTCAGCCTATGAATCTGAGGAAAGCACATCGCATAGTAGCGGTTAAAACACCTAATAGAATGTGGTTAGAGAAGTGTTGGAGGGAGTGATAATGGAGTTGAGAAGTGAGGAGAAGAAACTGAGAAAAACCAGAGGCAGGTTGTTGGTCATGGGCAAGGCCTATGAATGAAACTCAGCCGAAGCCCTTTATGTGTATGAAGAAGAGAAGCTGGGGTGGTTGTGGGAAAGAGGAAAGGGATTAAGACTGTAGCACATGGACTTTGCTGGCCAACTGTGAAGAGTGTAGTCACTCCCCCTTATCTATGGAAGATGTTTCAAAACCCCTGTGGGTGCCTGAAACTGCAGATAGCACTAACCTTATGTATGCTATGGGTTTTTTTTTTTCCCTATTAAATAGCGAAAGTTTACTTTTTCACTTACAGGAAGCATTTTATAGCTTTCTCTTTGATATATCCAAATTGCTAGAACATTAATCTTGTGTCTCAGGCCATTATTAAATAAAGTAAGGGTTACTTAAACACAAGCACTGAGATGTCAGGACAGTTGATCTGGTAACTGAGATGGCTGCCAAGTAACTAAAGGCCAGGTAGTATTTATAACATGGATACACTGGACAAAAGAATGGCTTACATCCTAGGTGGGGTGGATTTCATCACACAAGTCAACTAATGCTGTGTAGTTTAAAGTTTTTGAATTATTTCTCAAATTTTCCATTTCAAATTTTTGAACCATAGGTAACTAAAAGTGTGAAAAGTAAAACCACAGATCAGGATGGGGTACTGTATTATAGGTAGCCAGTGGAGCATTTCAGTCAGAGGAATTACATGTTAATTTTATTTTTATGTTGTCTTACTCCTTTTGGACTGCTGTAACAAAAATCCATAGGCCAGGCCTTTTGACAACTGAAATTCACTTCTCACAGTTCTAGAGGCCGGGAAGTCCAAGATCTAAGTGCCAGGAGATTGAGTGTTTGGTGACAGCCAGCCTCCTGACTGGTAGATGGTATCTTGTCCCTGCATCCTTGCATGGTGGAAGGAATTAACTAGCTCTCTGTGGCCTTCTGTGTAGGAGTGCTAATCTCAATCATGGAGGATCTTCCCTCATGATCTAATAACCTTCCAAAGGTCCTATCTCCAAACACTATTGTCTTGCAGTTTAGGATTTCAAATATGAATTCAGGAGGATTACAAATACTCAGACCACAGCAAAGCTCACATTTATAGACTGCCTACTGAAAGCAATGCATCAAGTTCAGAGTGGGGCACACTCCCAGTGACCTGCTTTATCCAGCCATGTCACACTTGCCTACAGTTAGTTACCACCCAGTAATCTATTCAATTTATTAATCCATCAAATGCATCAGTTCACTGATTAGGTCATAACTTGTAATCATTTCCTTTCTGAACATTCCTGCAATGTCACATGAGCCTTTGGGGGGACAGTTCACATCCAAACCACAGCTAGGTTTTCCTAAAGTCTTTTCTGAAACCTAACTTAGACCTCTTTCTCTGAATTTCTCCACCATGGACTTCTTGCTTCTCTCTTGCAGTTTGCTTCCATAGCCTGTTGTCTGTTTTTCCACCAACCTCTAGGCCTTGGTCACTGTTTCTTCTGCCTAGATTTCCCTAGGCACCTACTGTGCACATTGAACTCCTGTTCGTACTTTGACACCCACTTGTCCTTTATTACATCATACTGTATTGCATTTCTTTGTTTCCATGCCCCCTTATTAAAATGTTGGACAAGCTTTCATCTTCATGCACTGCAGTACAGTCTGTAGGAACCCAACACATGTTTATTAAATGAACGACTAACGAAATAAGGCCTACTAAGAGGTTGGAGGGCAGAATAAGCAGAAACAACTAGGGGCTTCATAGGCACATTATCCTGATTTCATTCCCAGATAACGTTACTTCTAGGCGTTATTGATTAATTTTTTTGAGTCTCTGTTCCTTCACTAGTAAAATTAGCCTAATGATTCATGGCTTTAAAAAAAATATTTTAGGAAAATTCTGTGAATGCATCTCACCCCATGGCCTGGAACATACTAGATGCTCAGTAAAATGATCCTTTCTTTCTCTTTCCCTCATCTTCAGAAAGCCTTATTATTTCACATGGGGTAAAAGAGCACATGAAGATTCATGAAAACTCTGAATTGAGCAGTTGTTCACTTACGGGGCTGGTGGTTGCACATAGCAGACATTTACCTCTGAAATATGTTTCCAGGGAGCTGAGAGAATGGAAGGCAATGTTGCAACCTTCTGGTGGAAAATGGGGGCTTTGGATGATGGGAGGCTCACAGCTTTCCATTACCAATCAAGTCTTTATAAAGAACTTTAAGAGTGTAACATTTGCTACCACAGAATTCCTGCACAAAAGGTCTGATTCATTAAGCATGATAATCCCTTTGTTTGGGACCTTATTTCCCATTCCCAAGAGGCTGCCTGATTTGCAACATGGGCACTTCAGGCAGAACGTTTTGCCCAGTCTTGCAACATCTACCGTGCGAGTCTTTGTGTGGACCTGAGCAGATGATGTAAATGCTTAATGTTTAAAACAAAAGGAGAAAACATTCTGAAGCTCTGTCCTTTGAGCTTCAGAGCCAGACTGGGAACGTGAATTAAAGAAACCTCACCAAGAATTCTGTAAGTGCTAAGATTTGTCTGTTCTTCAGAGTGGTAGTATAAGTATTGTGCTGAATAGCAAGGTTTTAAATATAGCTTCTGTTTAAAATCACTGTTCCCTGGTGTTGCCTCTGGGGTGAGGATCTCATTTTCAATGTCAGTACTGCCCTGGTGGTATATCCTTAGGGCTGTTTGATAAGTCCCTTGGTTGGCATGTCTGCAATATGCAAATTCCGTCTTGTGGTTCATCTTGCAAGTCCCTGTAGTTTGATTCTTTGTTCTCAGGCACACACAGTCACAGTGCCTTCTCCTCAGCACCTCAATAGCAACTTTTAAAATGCTCCTCTAGATGTGCTAATTATAAAGGTGAAAGCAAAGACATTAATTGGCTAGGCAGCCAAACCGGGAAAGTGTTATTCAATCCAAATACATTGATTACTGCATAAACAAGAACAGGTTTAATGTGTAGGCAGTGTAAAACACTCTCAGGAAAGGGATCCAAACTCACTGCTTGATAATTATTTTATCCTGCTTTTCCATTGGAGACCCGTAGGCCACACCTTCAAAGAAGGAACAGATATAAAGATAAGGCCCAACTTGGAGACTTTCTATCCATCCCCTGCATCGTGGGAGGCAAGGGGCTTAGAGGCCTAGTAAAGAGTCTTCAGGTTTCAGCTACAACTGCTATGCCATGCTGTGAGTTCCAGGGCAAGTTCCTGAGGACAGAGTTCTTAGATGATTTGCCCAGAAAGATGCAGGGGTTTAATCAGCTCATGGCTGTGAGTGGAGATTGTTCTTGTCATTGCTGTGCCTGAGAGCTGAGGCCCAGGCCTGCTCTTTGGGGGGAGCTCTCATCATTTCATTGAAGCTGCAGAAGAAAAAGCCAGATAAACACTAAAAATCCAAAGTTATTAAAGCCTGGACTGCTCTCTCATGCACAAGGCTGTTTCTGTAATAGAAATTCTGTTGAGGAATTTTTCAAAGTTGGCACAATGAAGAAGCTACTTGGGTAAATGAAAGGAGGGAAAAAATACAACCGATCCACGGGATCAAAAGGAAAATAAAACCCTTCATGTAATGTCTTTTGGTTAACCCTGAAGCTGGGACTTAGTACGTTAAGTTACTTAAGAATGGGCTGAGAATTCGAATAATGTCTCCAAGCCCTCTGGCTCTCTGGGAAAGGACTTTATTTGACAAGCCAAAAATATTCTGCTTAGGGGTTGAGTCTCCACAGATTTAGACAAAGGCCATCAGAGCCTGTTCCATGGTGATCTGAAGGCTTCTGTCCAGGACATTTCTGTTGATCTGGTTACCATCTATAGTCTCGAATCTATGGTGCTTGCTTGTAACATTTTAATAGCCACCCTGGATTTTTGGCAGGCTTTTGTTTAGTTTTTTTTTCCCCCTCTAAGCTTGAGTTTAAGCTTGAAGGAATTGAAATTTGAGAGCATTGCTATGTCTTAGAACTTCGAATTGAAAAAGCCATTGGAGGTGTTTTGTTTTGTTATTTTCTTTCAACCGGTGCGTTGAAGAATGGAATTTAATTTTTACAAATGACGACTGGGTAATGTATGTAACCACAAAAGTTTCTTTTCATAGATAGTGTAAGCAGGTGGTTTTTTTTATCAGAGTTGAAGAAGATTTTCTTTTCTTTTTCTTCTTCTCCCCACCTACACTCACCCCTCAATCCTGTAGAAGATCAATTTTAGTAAGAAATATTGAGGGGTGGAGAACAGACTCTCCCTATGGTCCTGGCAAAGTCTGTCATGCTTGGCTGTCAAAGCTAATTACTTCACGCAAATTCCCAGTCTTTCCTACAGCTGCCATTAAAGGGAAACTTCTTTTGCTGATTATAATGACACCTCTCTGCCCCTAGATTTTTTTTTTTACCTCTTTATGCCTTAAATCTTGCTTCTCCAAACTCAATGTGAGAATTTCTGAAGAGCTCAATATATTATTCAATCACCAGGTGAAGGGTCTACCCTCAACTACAGTTTATCAGTTGGTTTTCCTGTGACTTTTGAGTCCCTAAATGCTGTGAGAAAATATTAATCTGATACTTTGGTGCTTTTTATGTTTAATTCTTCACATCCCTGTTTAGATAAAGATCTGTTCTGTGATCCAGGAAGCATCAAGGATATTTCCTGTTCTTTAATCCAGTGTCAACCCAACCACTGCTCACCACCCCAGTTTCCTTGGTGTGATTCTTTCACATTTGTAAATACCTATACCTTGTCTCTTAGCTTCACAACAGCCTCTTGAAGCAGGCCATTCTCCATGGTGGGAATTTCTTCTCAGGCACCAGGACGCCTCCACCCTGCTTTCTATGGAATTCAAGTTCAGGGTTTGTTTCTCTAAATAAATAAATAGAACCTGCCTGTAGCAGAGTTCAGAAACCTTGGTTGAACTACTTCCCTTCTTTCTTTAAGCACAACATGACCTTCAGCTTTCAATTTAACTCCTGAAAAAGATGGAGAGAACACACCCAGGGTGTAGAGACTGAGGAAGGGGGAACCTGCCTTTCACTTCCTGTCCTTTCTCACTGCCACCTTCCAAGGCTGAGTTTGGGAGGCCTTCCCAAGTGACTGCTCCTGGCTTTCCTTCCTGTGGCACAGCTGCTCACTTCAGCCATGTGTGCTCTCTCCCCGCAGCCTGTCCCATGTCCCCTGTCCTCTGCAAGTCCTGAATTCTCTTGCTTTTGCCGAACTTCTGCTCACCAGGTGGATCATTTTGAGCTTTCACATCCCTCTTTTATTTATTTATTTTTATCTGCAGGCTTATTCCATGTGCACCATTGTCTGAATTGTCATGAATTTTGGACTTAATTCTGGATGTCAAAGGCATGTTTTCAGCTGAACAAACCAAATGAACTAAAAAGCTTCAGCCCCTTTTTTACTTTCTTCTCATTACCCCTCCCAGCAGGGAGGATGAGTAAAGAATGCATCCTCTAGATCCTGAAAGAATTTCTAATATTCATCCTTTCTCCATAAGATACAGAGCTTAATCCTTGCTTTAGACATTTTCCTTTTTTTCTAAATAAACAGGGCCTAATTGGAAAAAGCTGAGAGAGCTAAGCAGAAAAGAATAGAAAACATTTACTGAGCTTGGAAGTGCATATTGAATGCTGCAGGAAATTTGCATATGGATTACTTGATGAAAAAAAAAAGAAACATTCTCAGCCCATTAGTTACTGCCATGGACTCCCACTGACTGAAATCCAAGTCCTTTTGCCTTGTTTTCTCCAGCTGTTCTTTTCTGTAATCATTTCTCTTTGACCATAGGGCAGCTACTCTGTTATTGCATTTTGTACTAAGGAAAAGACAAAATAAGGAATGTAGCTGTACCTAGATTCTGAGCAAGTTACCTCTGCTTTAATCCATCAGTATTGTATCATTATTTCTAAGAGGGTAACCTCTTCGTCAGAGGAGCTTCAAAGTCATAATTTTAGTCCTACAGGTGTGTTAAGTGACAGTCCCTCAACGATTCCTCCCTGATGCCTCAGTTTCTCCAAATACAAAATGGAGGTTGATGTTTTGCAGCACTAAAGAAGATGGGGAATCAATGAATATTTATAAAAGTAAATCGAGTCCCTAGAATATAAAACCCCACAGAAATTCAAAGCATAATTAAGGTAGGGAGAACAGATTAGTGTTAAATATATGTGTGAAACACATTTTACATTTCCTTCCAACAAAGACTGAATTTAATTTACTCCAAGTGAGGGGGAGAAAATGAAAAAAGTGGTATTGTGAATTAGGCTTCTAAATTTGGATTTTGATATGTCGATTGGTGTGCTACAGACAGAAAGCAACATGTTGACGTTTTCAGAAAATGGACGTGTGTGTGTGTGTGTGTGTGTGTGTGTATGCATGCATGTGTGTCTGTGGATTTGAGGTGGAGGAGGAATATTTATATAATGAGCAAATCTAATTACCATTGTCATTATTCCTCCAGGAGAGTCAACGCTAGTACTAGCAAAAGGGTTGTTATCAGAAAGATATTTTAAACTATTTTTAATCCATAGAAAAGACATTAAACATGGATCAGCTCTTTGCATTGTGGTATGAGGCAAAACCATTTGTACATGGAGGTATTCAGATATTGCCTGCAGAAAACATCTATATCACTGTGCCATTGTTTTAGGGCACAGCTCAAACTGTCACTTTACAAAGGAATCATTGACTATTAAGAGAAGTGGAAGTCAATGTAAAGATCAAAATATCAATATCCATCAGTCCATTCCAGGCTATCCACAAACGCCTGAAAGCTGTTAGAAAGATTTGTGCAATATTGACCATGTAAATGGGAAGAAATCCTAATAGAACTCCTAAGTGTTGGTTGCATAAGCACTGATTTTTCCAAAGGGTGGAGAAATATATGTACAGAAACATTTTTATCATAAAAAGGATGTCCCATAAAAAAATCCAAGTTCATTGGAGTAATAAAAGCATGGCTAAACCTTTTGGAGAGAGGTGGACTTCACCAGAGAATATGTGTGAGTGCAGAACCCCAAGTTCTATATGAATATCAGCATTGTCAGCTTTGCGTCACTGTGACCACAGTAACAGACAAGAACAACTTAGAGAAGGAAAAATTTATTTTGGCTCAGGGTCCAGAAGTTCAGTCCGTGGTCAACCAAGTCCAGTGCTCTGGGCACCAAGGTGAGAAAGAGCATCACAGCAGAAGGGCATGGTGGAAGAGTGTTGCTCTGTTCAGGACAACTGGGAAGCAGATGGCATGGGGAGTAGGGACAACAGAGATGAATGGTTGTAGGAGACGCCCCCCAGTGACCGGTATCCTTGAACACCCCCTACCCAAAGTTACCATTCAGTCTGTTCACACTAGGATGGAATGATTAGGTTACAGCTCTCACAATCCAATAATTTCACCTCCAAACATTCCTGCATTAACACAGGAGCTTTTTTTTTTTTTTTGAGGGGAGGAATACCTCCTATCCAGACCGTATCTAAATCAAAACCACTGAGGCAATAATCACAATATGATTTTTTAAAATGCAAAGTAACTAAGATTCACATGGGGGGAAATGCTGTGTTTGAGTAGTAAGTTAGAGCTTCTAGGCCTTTATAATTATAAAATGTGAGTGGCCTGAGGACAGGTAGCTTCAGCATTCCTGGAGAGGTTTTCAGAAATGTAGAATACGGAACCCACTTAGACTTGCTCAACAGAGTCAGCCTTATAAGGACCTCCCCAGGAGGTTAAAGTCCAGGAAGCACTATGCTAAAATACCAGTTGGTGTATTATTGCTTGAAGTGTTATGCACTTTCTCTACACAATAATTTCTTAATAAACTCACAGTAAACAACTTTTGATCATTGAATAAGTGATGATCCAGAGACTAGCTTTGACATTTTGATAATCGGACCCATTAATACCCATCAGTCCTAGATTTTGTAACATTTATTCACTGAGTTTCTGGCAGATTTTAGACACTGTGCTAGTCCCTGGAAACAGAGGAACAAACAAGATTGATTTAGAACCCAAGAGATAGCCAGTAAGCTGATGATTATTTAATGGCAGATGGGTAAGAATTAGGAAACAAAATTACACTGTGCAGAGAAAGTGCAATTTGGGTGAGCCTGATCAGGTTCGGTCTAGAAAATATGTGTGGCAGATATCCTCTGAGCGGTGCTGTTCTTTGGAGACCTGGTTCAAATGTGCCACAAAGAAGGCAAAAAAACTCGAGATCCGTTACCATTTCCTGGTAGGAAGGTGCGTAAGAAGGAAGCCAATGTAAACTAACTTTCCCCCCCTAAACAAACATTTTTATTGATTTGTCTAAATCAGAAAGATAACACCAGAAGTCCAGGGAGCATGCAAACAAAAGCTCTAAATCGGACATTATTTCCAGCTCTGTCTTCTTAATTGTCCTTCTCCAAATTCTCTTGGTCCACGTGGACCTGTGACTAGGCAGGTCCTGGCTTTCTCCCTCTCTCTCTCCCTCACTGTAGTTGTCTTCAGTTCAGGTCTGAGTGGTGGTGATCAGCCAGGTCCACAGTCTACCTTGACGGCTTTCAGCTCATCTCAGATCATCCAGGGAGGCAGGCGAGGGCACCCCCCCATCACCACACACATTCATGCTTTTCTCTCTCTTTCTCTTTCCTTCTTTTTTTTTTCTGTTGAGATTGCTTTTCCATCTCAGTCATTTCAAGTTTGAATTTGATTTGCATATCTAAACTGCTAATTAAACCAATTACTTGCAGTGCTTTTGCGTTCTAAAAAGAAGTCTGAAACTGACCCCTTTCATTAAAGTCAGTGTCAGTTCACCCTGAATTTAGAGCTATGGAGACAGGTCTTTTTGCATGCTTGCTGTCTTTTTCCTTATAAATACATTTTTTAAAGACCAGCTGCCAACAACCATATTTTTTGTGTCCTAAATGCTCATGTTTCTGGTCATGTTTTTCTGTAGTCCAGCATACATTCTTTAGCTAAATACTACTCTTGAAAGATCAAAAGGAGTGCTCTGTGCTTTCATTTTGTTCTTGGCTGTAGCTCATGGATGGCTTTTCTTTTTTCTTTTTCTTTCTTTTTTTTTTTTTCTTAATTTGCAAAAAGCTTTCTTTCCTTCAGAAGAAAAAGAAGTGGCTGTGTGGATCCTGAAGACATCATTAGCGTTCACTAATACAGTATGTTCTGAAGTTGCTTTACCACCACGTCCTTTCAGCATTATTTACCAAGTAGTTGAAATAATTGGACTTTGAATTTTTCGATTACACTAAAGCAAGACCTATTGTCACTTGTTGCTGGATGTAATTGCACCATATATATTTAGTGAAGCTATTTATTCATTTCCCTGGTGGATAACTTCGTCAAAATGAATTGAGATATTTCTGTGTGTGCAGTTGGAATCAAGAAAAAATATGCATTTCATGTAGCACTTATAATTTATAGAGGACTTCACAAGCAGTGTTTGTCTCTACACCTAAAGGTCTGTTCTTTAAGTTCTACTCATCTTTTATTATTCTTCATTGTTTGTTAGAACAAGCACTATTTGAGTATACAGTTGTTCTGAGTGGATGTGAAACCCTAGAAGCGTAGTTTCAAAAAGAGAAAGGGAGAGAGCATTTAAATATGAATAACTGGAGTTTTATAACTCACATCCATCACTCACCAAGTCTGCACTGGCAGCATGCTATGCACACCACTATATCATAAGGAGGAAAGGCCCAGTCCCTGTCATAATGGGACTCAGTTCCTGGTGGATATCTAAGGTCACATATGTGGCATAATAAATCTAACCTTGGGAGATACAGAATGCTTTTCTTTAAAAGAAATATTTCAGTTATGCTTTAAAATATGCATAGCATTTAACCAGGTAAATAGGAGGAAAGAATTCTTCTAGGTAAAGAAAATGGTATATGCAAAGTACCTTGAGATGAGAAAGGACAGCTTTCCTTTGAGGAGCTGAAGCGAGGAAGCAAGGGAAGGAGATGTGAGCCTAGGGCCATATCAAACAAGACCTTGTGAGCAGTGGCAAGACCGTGCTTCACCTGAAAACCAGTAAGGAACCTTTAAAAAAAGTTGACACAGAGGATTAACTTCATTAGATTTCTAGTTTCCAAAATACTACTTTTGCAGCAGCATGGGTACTAAAGGATGGATAGGGGCGAGAGTGAGTCAGGGAGAGCCATGAGAACACCCAGTGGAATTCTGGAAAAGTATTCGCTAGAACACCAGAAGAACAGGTGCAATGGACCAGGTCGGGGTGATGGCAGCTTAGCCTAGGCCGGGTCGGGTGGAGACAGAAAGAAGTCCATGTTTGAAAGGTGGATGTGTGGGAGAGGCAGATGGCAATGATGACTTCCAGGCTCAGGGGTTGCATTTCTGGGTGAGTAGAAAACAGGAATGAAAACTTGGTTTTGAGGAGGAGATCATCATTAGTGTTAGAATATGTACACTGAGGTGCCTGTGAGGCCTCAGTAGACATGTTGGATAGGCAGAGGACCTGAAGCTCAGAGGAAAGGTCTAGGCCAAGCTTAACCGTGGATAGCCATGTATCTTCTGATGTGAGGCAGGTGGATTCTCACATTCAATGATGGGAAATACTAAAATGAACAGTTTTTTCTCTGTCCCAAGCAATTTTTCCTCAATAGAGTTGGAAGGGCCACAATAAATATGTAGGCAAATATCTAATTAACAAGTTTTAAAAAACCACATTTATTGAATATCTGTATGTATCAGGCAGCATCTTCCTTTTCTCAGTAAAATTTCTTTGAAGCAAGACTTAACTAAGTGAGCATCCAAGAAGGTCCAAGTTTTGTCACTAGTAGTAAACTGGTAGAAATTTCCAGAACCCCTATATTTGGTGAAAGGAGGTTTATGGTGTACACTATGACATTGTGTGCCTGAATGTATGACCTTGAGGCTCTTCTAGCAATGCCATGTTGACTCTTTCGTGCCAGGTCTCACTATGCATTTATTTCTCTGCAGCCTACACTTCTGAGAGACTCACAGATGCATACCACATTTCTTTTTTCAAATTTGAGAACTGTAGTTAGTTAAAAGGAAGATTATGCCAAGAACATAAGGTTCACAGTACTTTCCAGTCATAGCTAATGGCTTAACTCTTCTCAGAATTTGGTGAGAATGATTGGTACGATTTAGGTTAGTTGGTCCTTGTGATTTAAATTACTAATACTTTTCACTTTGTAAAGAAAACAAAATCCAACTGGATTTCTGCCAAGATATGTGCCCCCCCCCCATCTCCTTGACCTCTGGAGAAGTCACTTTTCCTTGAAGTTGTATGGTTAAGTAGTAGTCGAACCAGAGGTCATGGTTCTAGTTGAGGCTTTGCCACTTACTAGCTATGTGACTTTGGCAGGTCACTTCACCTCTCTAGACCTCAATTCTCTATGCTTATAAAATAGGGATGAAAAAAAAAATACCAGGTAATGTGAATACACAATAGATGGTTGTGATTATTGAGAATTTACTATGTGCTCATTACTTTCCTGCTAGGATTGTTGGACCTGTAAGGTGGCAGAGATAAAATAAAGGAAGAAGCATATCATGAAAGGACTCATTTTATTCATTTACTTTTTTGAAGAATATGAAACAAGAGTAGCATAAGTTCAGTGCTGTGACCAAGTGCTCCTAACTAATTAGACCAATATTCTCAGCAAATCTAAAATATCTAAGGAGATAAAATACCCACAAAATCTCCGATGTTACAACTTCAGGTAGAATTTTGCTTAGATTCATTGCTCTTGTGATAAAGGGGTGAGCTCTAGAGCAAGGGAGTACAGGTTGCATGCAAATAGACTCTAGGGGGCTGGAGTGGAGACTCAGCAGTTACTATACTTGCCCGGCATGCACAACTATGTGACTTCAAACCCCAGCACCACACCACGAACGTAACCGTAACAAAGTGTTAGAGCAATGAAAGCTACATGAAAAACTAAATAAAATTGATTCTCTCTTTCTCTCTCTGACTGTCCCTTTCTCTTAAAAAAATAAATAAATAGAATCTAGAGGATTGAGGTTAGAATTTTTAGTGAAGGTATTTTCATAAGAATGTTGGGATTAAAATTCAGTGCATATCTGACAGTGATTAAGTATTCTGTAGGTCCAAAACCTAAATGGGTCATCGTTGAAAGAAGTTACTGGATTTAATGACAGCTTCTTGCAGACCATGAGTGAACCAAGGGCTGCTGGAAGCAGGGGCAAGATGCAGGAGTGATTCTCTCCTTACCCAAGGAGGGAAAAGCAGCAGAAACCCAATAGAGTAGTTTAAAATCAGAGAAAGGAAGAGGAACAAATGGAAGGCAGGAAGGATTTTCTGGGCACCTCCTATGTGCCAGTCGGGCTGTGATAGAAAGTCACAGTGAAAAGCTCAGCCTCAAAAGTAAGGGAACTGGAGAGGTTGCATTTTGGAAGCAAATGACTGAGTGATTTTGACAACCATGAGTTATCACAAAATATCCTCAATCGTAGGAATGTGGAACTGCAGAGAGGAATTGGGCTGATCAGACCTTTGTGTGGAGCTTCAGGCCACCAGGGCTAATGCAGGGTTTTGAGTTCCATTATTTTCATATCTGCTTCTTTTTTAAGCAACCAGTTGTGGATGACTTTTAGCAAGAGGTTCAGAATTTATATTTAAGCAATGCATAACAGAAATCGATGGCTTTTTGTTGAGGAAAGCACAGTGTCAGGAAAACATCACTGCCTCTCTCTCTCTCCCCCGTCACTGGGGTGGAAATTTTACATTTGAAAGTGAAAAAGGCTTAAGATATAATTTTTTAATCCCATCTTTCCTGCCCACTTGCATCTCTTCCAAAGCTTGTCAGGGCCAGATCTGGAATAGCAAGAGCCATTAAAAATTTGGCATCTTGCGCTCCGTTTTTTGGAATATGCTTAGTGTGGGCCAATTTATGGTAAATTATTCTCTTCGTGTGTGAATTTCCTTTTCTTTCTTGGCAAATTCCTGCTTGCTTCTACACCCCTGCACACAGATCTTAAACACACACATCTATTACAGAATCTATGTGGGATATGTGTGCAAGTGTTAAAAGTGTGTGCCCGTGGCTGTCCCCACAAGTGCATCTGCACATATTTGCACCTATGTGCCTATATGATAAGCAAATTGACTCAAACAGTTTGTCTTGGAGGTTTGTGTTGCTGAATGTATGTTAGCATACATTCTGTTTCAACCCGCAAACAGTTTCTCAGTCAAGAGATGACAGAATTCAGCAATCATTTTGGGAAACACCATAGTAAATAAATATATTTCTTAGCTCTGTTAAACCAAGCATGCCAATTCTTAATAAAACTGAAGCCAGGCAGTGGCATTTCTCATCTTTGCAGTCAAAGACAATTAATTACTGGGCATCCAAGTCCACTGCCAGTGGGCTCCCTTGCCACAGCCCTAGCCTCTGAACACAAACTCTGTAGCTACGTGCAGTTATGACCTAGAACCTAGGATTGGACCCTCTGCCTCCCATTCAGAGGGGTTGGCCATAGAATGGTTGATGAGGATGTGGCATCATGGATCGTAGCTTGACCTCCCCTGTGGGGCTACTTGACTCAGGGCATTTCAGGCAAGGTCCCAAAGATTCTTTTTTTGTTGTTGTTGTTGCTTTTGCATGAGACTCTAATGAAAGGTTGTTTCCTGGCATATTTGAGAGCATATTAGCTCAGCTTTTAAAGGGCAATTTAAAACTATTTCTTTTCCTTTATGTATGAAGAAGGCACACATTTATATGCCCTGAATTATTAATAATAATGTATTCCCAATGGATCTGTGTATGTTTAGTTCAAATTTGGAAATGGGTGGGGTAGGAAAATAGCTCACTTACTTTACCAGTCTCGCTACAGAATTCTCAGAACATCAATAAAGAAGTTAATCCATCACATTCACATAAAAATCCAACCATATGTTGCTATTCATATTTTCACCACATAGTTAGACATTAAAAAAATTAAATATACATTTTACAGTAGTTCTATAGGACATTAAAATCCAGCATCTAAAACACATAAATGCATTTTATGGCTCTTGTGATGTTGACCATTTGATGTCATCATGAGCAGTAACTAGCCTTACCTAATTAAAAGGCCTTAATGAGCTTACTACACAAGGAAGTCTAGGAAATCAATATGCTTTCTTACAAAGAGTTCATTCTCTCAATTTCATTTAGCATTTATTTAGCAAATAATCTACGATCACTTGAGTATGTGCCAAGCACTGTACCTGGTGCTGGCCATAAAAAGATTAATAAGAATCAGTTCCTTGTCCTCATAAAGCTCACAGCCTCATGAGGGAAACAAACAATCCAATTAGTGTGCCTCCATGCCCTGGAGAGGAAGTGGTGAGGCGTGGTGGGGATGTGTGGGGACCCGTGCACCGTACCCTGGTGAAAGCCTGCAGGATGGCTTCCCAGGGGAGGCATCCCCAAGCTGAAGGGTCAGTAGGATGTCATAGCAGAGGCAGTCACACATGGAAAGACAAGGGGCAAAAAGGAGCACCCTTCTAAGTTAGGGAACTGCCTGGGGTGGAGTGAAGCTCAGGGTGTGGTGGGGCACAGGGAAAAGGGAATGGGCCTGACCTTATGCTTTCTTTCTCTCTCTTCCCTTATCTAACCTGTAGTTTTTCTTTCTCTTTCTGGAGTTTCCCTCATTTTCTTTCCTTTTGCTTACTTAGTTCTCTTTATTTCATTGATCCCCATCCATCTTCTGAAAGTTGAAAATATATCTATCTCTGAACCAGACCTTCCAGAGGAACTAAAGTTTCAGAGAACATTTCAGAGGTTTTGAAAAAGGCAACAATTATTGCCTAAACTGCAAAGGACAGTTTCCCCAACTTGTCTTAGTTTCTTCATCTCCCCAGCGTTCACCTTGCCTTGAATACATAGAAAATTGTAATAGGGTGTTGGAGCGGGCTAGAGGCATGTCAGGCTTCTGCAATGTACCAGGAAGGCAGGATTGAGCCTACTCTTCTGGGTTATCCACAGAGCCTAGTAGAATGCTGAATGTACAGGATACTCAATGTGTGCAGGATCCATTTTGTGGAGCAAGGAATTCGTTGCTTGAAATATTGTCTTATGCTTTAAAGTTTGAAAAACTTCTTTTTTTAAAAAGATAGAAGGACTGAGAGAGAGAGAGAGAGAGACAGAGAGAATTAATTTTTATCGTGTTTTTCACATGGCTTTCATTGCTGTGACACCTAGTTGTGTAGGTGGGTGCTGGGGTTTGAACCCATGTACTTGTGCATGCCAGGAAAGCGATGTAACTCCTGAGCCACCACTCCAGCCCCGAAAAACTTCTTTAATATAGAGCATTACTTTTATCTCTTTGCCTTTTATAGACTTCACAGAAGTTTAGGGTTTTTGTAGAACCTGTACAGGGAGTAACTAACTCATGCAAAGGCAAGAGGCACAATGGAACCTCTTCAGCAATTGAAGGTATCATGCATTATTCATGGCGTATCAATACAATGCAGGGAGAGTACAATTGAAAGCAAATAATTATGTCTGTGAGAGGGTGAATAATGAGAAAGTGGTTGACTGGGGGTCGTGTAAACACAACAGTAAGTTCTTATTGTTGTTTGTTAGCACTGATTTCATGCAGTCTGTGAAAATATATCCACTAAAGCATGCGTACATCAGAGATTGGAATTATACCTTAACTATGTGGTGGTCAGAAGCACAGGTACATAGGAAATTAAATAATTTAATTGCTTTTGGGTGTGTTTATGCACAACTAATTACATAGCCATAAAATATATTTGCTCCACTGGCATGTCATCAAAGTGCATTTATTGTGGCCTGTCAACCCCTGAGGCATGCATGCTCTTGTGGATGTGTATTCACAGATTGCATAAAATCAATGCTAATAAACAATAGAAACTTGTTGTTGTGTTTACACTACCCGCAGACAACCAGTTTTTCATTATTTCCCTTCTCATAGAAATAATAATTTACTTGAAATTACAGTTCTCTGGCATTGTATGGATACAACAGAATACTATATGGTACTTTATATTTGTTAAATAGCTGGAGAGGCCAAGTGATATGCCTTAAATACCAGCATTGCACTGTGGAGGATTTTTTTTTCCTGTTGTGAATATAATGCCCATGATGAAGTTCCTTTTGTACCCTGCTTCTTTGAATTGTTACAAATCGGACACTTGATAATTTCCTTAAAAATTTGGTGTGGTTCAGTTGTTGGCACAGAAATAACATATTTCTCTCCATGGTGCCATGGGCCTCTTGAAGATAGTCTTTCCATTTTGCAGTTCAAATCGAACCCTCCTTTATCTTTCTACCTCATTTACAGTATTCTTTTAAGGACCACTTGCTACCCATGACCAAAAATGTTAAAAAAGTAATGAATTGCAATAAGAAACACACATACTGCCCAGTTAGGTGTTATTTGTTTTATACAGATTCCTTACTGATTTAATAAAAAACAAGGAGCATGGAAGGCCAGGAAGTTGTGTTCATTTTGTTTACCAGAATAACAAAGAAAAGAACTGCAACTGAAATCTATTATAGTTTAGGGAAACATTACAGGAAAGGCTTTATATTAATTCTACAAAATTTTTAATACTTTCAGAAAATCTGGATAAATGAGGTCTATAGGCCACTTCAGAATGCCAGATGAGTGGCATGTACTAAATTGGTTGACTTGTTGAGGCCAAGCTGTCATGGCCTCTTGCTCCCTCTGGCTGCCCCAGCCAAACCTAGGGGCAGTCAGACTTTGAAGGTTATTATAGGAAATTAAAGTACAAATGTGTTTCTGTACCTGGAGCATTTGGAAACTCAGCCTGAGTGGCATTGATTTCCCTGAAGTTAAAAGATTCTCAAATTAACAAGGATAACTGTACCATGACTTTAAATAACTTCCAGTGAGGCCATTATTACTTAGGGTAGGACCTTTGAAATGTTATCATATCAGATATTAACTTTCAGCAGTGGAAAGGAAATGGCAGAAGCCACTGGGTACAGTGTTTATAGTTAAGGACAAGAGGGCAATTTGGCTGCGAACATGAGTAAAATCACCAAGAACATGCAGAGACAAGTTTGCTGTCCTTCTCGTGCAGTTATTGGTCTGAATGGGACAAGGAGCAGAAGGAAGTCACTGTTACTCAGTGTGATGGATTCATAAAGTAGATACTTCTTATAAGCTTCAGAACATTCCAATTATTTTAGTTTTTCCCTTTATGTAACACTTTCTACAAGTTTATATGGTAAATATGAAGATTTGCTGAAGCATCCAGTACTAGAGACAGAAATCAGAGTGGCACAAGGTGAGCCCTATGTCCAAATGCAAATCAGCTGAAAGAAAAAAAAACATGGCCCCATGCGGTGGGGAATCCTTTCTGTTTTGATTCTGTGTCCTTTCTTTTCTTTTTTTTTTTTAACTGACTTTTCTTCTGTCTTTTTCCCCCCTGCTATATTCCCAACTTAAAATTTAAGATTAGATTGTTGTGTTTTACATACTAAGGACAAAACAGCCACAGTGTGGTGCGTCATTCTTTAGTTCTTTTGTTGATTTTATTTATTCCTTTCTAAATCCCATCAAACTCCATTTTCTTTCTTTCTTTCTTTCTTTTTTTTAAGAGAGAGGGACAGTGAGAAAGAGAGAATTTTTTTGTTTAGTTTTTCGTATGGCTTTTGTTGCTCCAAGACTTTGTTGCGAACGTGGTGCTGGGGGTTTGAACTCACGTACTTGCGCATGCCGGGCAAACACTGTAACCACTGAGCCACTGCTCCAGCCCCTCAAACTCCATTTTCAACAGGAGGGACATTTATAATCCCTACAACCTTGCTTCTCAAAGTATAATCTTCCAACATTCAGCATTTCCAGGCATTATTTGGAAATAGTTAGAAATGCAGATTGTGAGGCCCTACCCCAGACATGCTGCTCAAAATCTGCATTTCAGCAAGACCTCCAGCTGCTTCATGTGCACAGAAAGCTGGGGAGCACTGCTCTAATGCCAGCTGAATGCATGTGCGAGATTTCTTACCTCCTTTCAGGTGGCCCTTGGCTGGTGCTTTGTCCGTCTCTGAGTCATAGAAGTAATCTTTCATTTACACCTTCTGAAAGCATGCTCTTGATTGAAGTGGACTTGAACTTTTGCTTTTACTGAGAAAATCACCTTGACTGTATCCAGGGGATTAGAAATGTTTGCTGACCTTTCCATCCATGTCTTTCATCACTGTTGTCTTTGGGTTGTCTGTGGAGATGTAAAGTAGCCTGTGATTCATTAGACGACTCTTGCTGCGTATCACAGTGTCAGCCTTCACTAATGGGATTAATTGGTCTTGACTGATAAAATTGTAAAAGTGTATACCTCCAAGGGTCATGAACACTGGGACTTAATTAAAATCAAATGTATATTTTTAGAAAGCATGTCCAGCATCATAGACTCTTTTCTGTTGGGTTTTTGTTGACTTTAGTAATGGTATAGAAACCTCATCAGAAAGGTTTGCCGTTATTACTCCTTTGAATACAAACTTGTACTCTGAAGAAGCTGATTAGAGGAGGGAGTAATAGTCTGCTTGATTATTGGTTATACATATGGAATAAATCCTATTTATTTAATGGTGTTTAATGAGCCTTTCATTTTTAGAACCTTACACAAAAGCTTCTAATAGAAAGGGAAAGTAATATTTCACAGGTCATCATAATGTTACTTAATGTCAACAGTCCATAATCAAATCAGTATATAGAGATGCTGATTACAGTCCAATGTGATTCTTTAAATATGGAATAATTTTCTGAATTACCAAAATGGTGTGATCTAAGGCTTCAGGTTTGATGGAATGTGAAATTTCTAATTAAAGTTTCTTACTTAAAAGCAGCCTCAGCGTTAAAGAGATTTTTCTCAGGATAAATCTTCATGCAGTGCAGTACTTTAAAGTTCTGTCACTTATTGTTTCATGCACTCTTCTCAAATTTGTCTGTAATTCCACTGAAATGTGTAAATGGAAAACCGAGGCTCCCCTTCAGTGCCTTTTCTCAACAGGAGAATGCGATGGCCAGTAGAAGTGTGGGATGTTTTCTTGGTCAGGAGGCCACTGAGGGAACTCACAGGCATCCAGATTTTAGAACCAGACATCTGCTGGGTAGCAGATTTTAAAGTTGGAATTTAAAGAATCTCTAGTAAGAGATTGATATTCTTGGGACTTTTGTCCCATTTGCTGTGTGAATGAAGATAACCTTGCCCAACCCTGAGAGAGATATTCCTGTTTAGTCCTAGTATAGCTGCTACTGCTACTATGCTTGTCTACATGACTCTTGTCTAAATTAGAAGTGGGCCAATTCTCCAAAGCACTTTCCTTCCGCCCAAAGATTGTTATAAGAAAATGAACAGTATCCCCAGTATGCGTGGCATTTCCTGTCTCACCCGCTCACACTGGGCATCTTAGAGGGCTTGTTTGCACTCGGATGGCCAGGTCTCACCGCAGGGTCCTGATTCGCTCTGGGGTAGGGTCACAGCATTTGTATTTCTAACAAGTTGCCTGATGGTGCTAATGCTGGTGCTGGTCTGGGCATCACATGTCTTTGAACATCACTGATTAGGGGTCATTAGCAAATAAACTTGCCCCACCATACTATTGACCTTGGCTTCCATGTTGACATCAGTAGTCTTTGAATTTTGCTCATTTTGTTCCTCCTAGTGCCTAACACACTACAGCGTACTCATAGGATTTGATTTGATATTTGCTGGGGGGTGCTATTTTGATGAAATTACTAACATGGAGATAATATATAGCAAGGGACTTAACATGGAATAAATACTCAACGAACACCAGATCCTCCTTCTACCACCTCTGCACCACACAATATTGCCCTGTGTTTGTCTCTTTTGTACCCAGATTTTTCCCTTTCAGCTTCACCCTGGGTTCTGAGAGCTTGATTATGTGTTGTTTTTCTCTTATCTTCCTGTATGTGGTCTGGTTTTGAGTCTTGGACAACCTCAGGCTTGATAATGACTTGTTGGTTACTGGGCTTTGGGTTCGTGGCTCCACAGAAAGTTCGGGAAGGAGAGGACCTAAGATGAAGCTGTGTATAGCTCAGTCCTTGTGTAGGAACTGGTTGGTGGCAGTGATAGGAGCAGTTGATTGACAGTTTGGACCAAGATGTCAAGATGGATTTTGCACTGTAGGAACCTCCATGGGAAAGCGTGTGATCAGACTCAGGGAAACATTTCTAATGCTCCTTGCTTCCCTCAGCTTAGGTGTTCATTTACAAGGTGAGACACACTCATTAAAGATTTTGAAAGCATGAAAATATTAAGCAGAAGGATAAAAGGCATCCATTTGCCCAAAGATTCCAGTTTTGGTATATTTTGTAACAATCTTTTGTAAGCTTGCATAAGTGTTAGTTTATTTTTAAAGCATTTACATTTAACTGAACTTACAAATCTAGGGGTAAAACTGCCTTGGGGAGAGGAAATTCTTGTGCTGAATTACAGGGTTATTCCCATAATGAATGATAATAGTTCATTATAAAATTGTTTGCTTTCAAGTTCTGTCCAGATTCCATTAGAGAAGCAAACAGCACCTCCTTCCTCTTGCAGAATCCTCGGTGTGACAAGTTCATCCAGGTGTCTGTGATATATTGGGTGCTAGGCCCCCCACCAAGCCATTTGTCAATCTTTTGGGACCTGATTTTACCAGCTTTGGGTCCATAGTTTCTTCAAGTGAATTTCTTCAACAAGAGTGAGTAGGTAGTGTGTATATATTATGAACCCCGGCACCCATGAAATTGCCTTTCTCCTGCCTTTATTCATAACAACTCAGTGAGATCAAACCCTTCACTCAATGTGTGTTCCCCTGAAAATGACATAATTTTAATCAGTAGTCTTCTGGCCTTTCTTGTTATAGAGAAGCCACCTGATATCAGCTGGGTTTTCATTATTTTACAGATAACCTCATTCGTTGTCTTTTTTTTTATTTGATGGAAACAGAGTACAATTAAGGGGGAGACATTATCAAACTATCAATAGTTCATGTATATATACTTAGTTATCTAGGGCTAATGCCAAATCATGGATGCCCAGTTTGGGTTTCCCCTGTTGTTGTTCCCCCAGAAGAACTCCTGCATTAAATGGGTATCTCACGGAGGAATGACATCTGTTTCTGAGATGGTTCCCCCATATTCCCACTCTCCAGTCTCCTAGGAGTTCTTCCTACCCCCTCTCCCCTCCCCATCCCCACCCTATGCCTCCTAGTAACCTAGGGAGCCTTCCCCCTATTGCGTTGAGAATCATACAATTTGAAGTTGTTAGCTTAGCCGTCTAAAATATTGCTTCCCCATATATTCTAGCTTCCACAGATGAGAGATGTCATTCGGCCCTTGAGTCTCTGAGATTGGGATACTTCACTGAGCATAATTCTTTCCATCTCCATCCATTTGATTTCAAAAGCCATAATATTGTCTTCTCTAATGGCCGAGTAGTATTCCATTGAGTATATATACCAAAGTTTTTGTATCCATTCATGGAGTGAGGGGCATCTGGGTTGGTTCCATAATCTAGCTATAATAAATTGAGATGCTATAAACATTGATGAAGCCACATCACTATAATATGCTGATTCTAACTCTTTTGGGAAAATACCCAGGAGTGGGATAGCTGGATCATAAGGTGGTTCCATCCTTAATTTTTTGAGGATTCTTCACACTGCTTTCCATAGTGGCTGAACCAGTTTGTCATTCGTTGTCTTTTTCAGTCTGATTGCTTTTTTCTTCTCTCCATCCTTGCTGTTATTTCAAAATGACCAGGATGTCCTGAGATGTTGTTATTCATTCTTCTCTGATTGGCTGGGAATGCAGTGAACTCTTTGGGCTTTTATTACTGCTTTTGTTAAAAGTAATTGTAGCAATTAGTTGAGTTCTAACTGGACATGAAAGTGGACATTTAACTGGAAAGACCTTGAAAATGCTCTCCTACACTTACAATTTATGTCTGATCATGTGGACAGTTGGAATTAGTCTTACAGGTATCTGGGATCCCTCTAAGCACTCTACGGTAGAACTAGGGGTCTTGTTTTATCTGGTACTCACAGAAACCTTGATAACATATTGTAAAATTGTTTTCCACTTCCCTACTGGTGCAAAAACAATGCAGTTTTCCTTCTGACCAGGATCTGAGGGAACTGGGGAAGGGAGTGGGTCCTGGGGCCTCCACAGCTGTGGGTATGCATCCCTGGAACTGGAATCCACCCTACAAAAGAGCCTTGCTAGGAACTAGGCTACAGGTTTGGCCTGTCCCAAACCACAATCTCATTTCAGAGCTAAGTGTGGTCCACCAGGTGATTCCAAGTAAAATAAACTGGGCTCCAGGAGTTTGCTCTGAGTTGTCATTCAGAGCGAACCTTAAAAACATGTTTGGTCAGCAGAGACCTCTTACCTATGAATGGGGAATTAATTTTGAGCCCCCTTTATCCTTAAACAGAAGACCCACTTGAAAACCTGCTGAAATAAACCCCTCACCTCCTCTCTCCTTTAATGATATGGCATTATAATATCCTTCACTGCTGAAAAAGTAGTTGGCTTCGTCAGCATTCATCTTCCGTTCAGGCTAAATTTATTTTTATGTGAAATAGAAATCAGGAAAACACCGAAATTATTTTAAGCAAAATATCAAAATTGAAATAAACCAACATATGTCTGTGAAACATGTATAACTCAATCAAAAATAAATGCAGCTTTCATAAATTTCTTAAAATACTCCAGCACACAAAATCTGTACCACTTAAATAAATGGAGTTATGACATGTTTGATTATCCTTTCTTCTTAGTTCAGCCTTTACTTAAAGATGAAAATGCCAGTCACCCAGACCTGGCTAGCCCTTCATCAAACCTTCATGAACAATGTCCTCTACCATCATTGTGATAAGTAAGAGAACCAAGGATGCTTATAAAATCTTTGCAGCAAGACTAAGTAATCCCTGCAAATTTTTAATTAAAACCATCCTGACCTACATGGGATGCTTTGTTCTGGGAGGTTTTTCTATATTTCTAACTTTCCCTTCCAGTGAGAACTCAAATGGGATTAAAACTGTCAAAGTAACATAAATATTCGGTGGTTTAGCACCAAAGGGAGAATTAAAAGATAAATCCTCAGCTCACCTTTAGGCTTCATTGATAGGCTTTCCCTAACACATTTTCTTTATTAGATTGTCACTTTAAGGATTAGAATCACTTTGACCCTGTAATAATAGTAGCTGATATTTTGCCCACAGAAGACATTAAGTAAATGTTACTGTCAATAAATATTATTGACAAACCAATGACTCATCTGTTGAAATCTCAAACTTTTCTTTTTAATTCCCTTCTTTATGAGTTGGGTAACAAAATGTCTAAAGAATACAAATAAAAGTTAAGCTCTTACTTTCTGTGGAAAACGATTTAGCACTAAATGAGTTGTCTGTTCTCTTGTTCTTTTGAAAATCACTTTGAAAACTTTATCTTGTTAAGCTTCGCATCACGCTGCATGTGAACATGGTCACTCTTTGGGGAGTTGAAAAAACACCTACAGGTTTATGTTAAGAAAGTTTTTGTGCATTCTGATCTCGATGACACCTGCTTTTTTGTCTTTGACTCTTGGATCTTCAGTTCTCCTTTTTGTTCTCATACATCACTGATTTTTCTTGTAAGTTTGTTAGTTGTCAAAACAAGTTTCTTCCTTCCCAGTTTGTTCAATTTAGACCAATTTGGAAATGGAAAAGTGTGTTAATTTTTCAATAAATCTTTAAGACACACATTGCTATATTTTTATTAACTGAGCCAGATGGCTCACGGTGAATTTTCTCTGACATAAGTAATCACAGAAATCAGTTTGGGACCAAAATCTGGTAAAGAAAGTGGCATGTATATTCAGTGAAAAAAATGCACTTCACATAAACATAGAGATATTTTTAGATGTAATATTTGTTACTGTTTGTATTTTATTTTATTGTTTTAGGTTAAGCACGAACTAAGGAGTCCCCTAACCCAGCCCCCAAACTCAAGCATTCAAGGTCCTCAACAACCAAATATTGTTTTCTTTTGCAGTTTGAAGGTTGCAAGAAGGCCTTCTCAAGGCTTGAAAATCTCAAGATTCACTTGCGGAGCCACACAGGTGAGAAGCCATACCTGTGCCAGCATCCCGGCTGTCAGAAGGCATTCAGCAACTCCAGTGACCGTGCCAAGCACCAGAGGACACATCTGGACACTGTAAGAATGGTGTGAACTTTCCAGCTTACAGCCCAAGTGGGGGGAAGTGCTACTTTGATGGTGGGACGATGCAAGTATTTTTTTATGGACTGCAGGTTACAGGGACAGGCCAAGAGCAGCAGTGGAACCTGGTAGAGCACCCAAAAGGGGCCTTTGTGGATGTTTCTTTCTTTCTTTTTTTATGTAGATGCAGGTTATCCTAAATATTACAACTTCTTGGGAAGCGTACAAAGCAGAAGCAGCTTACAGGCTGTCCTGCAGTAGATTTCAACATGAAGGATGACCATTGGGCGTCAAATAGTCAAATATCAAGACAAACCAAAACTAACAAAACATGCTATTGCTAGAAATATAAGGTGTGGTTTTCTTTGTTTGTTGACCCTGGATCTCTTCTTGATGTAAGAAGTAGCATGATTTGAGGATGAATCTGGCCTTTCGCTTTAGAAACCACCTGGTATTTTCACCTACAAGCAATCTAAAAAGAAACAAGAGATCTCTCCCAGGGTTCAGTCTCATCATGCCTCCTCTGTGTTAATTGCCACATATCCTTTGACACCATCCCTATGAGAACAGTTTCTTTTATTATTACAGCCTTAAGTCCCTTAATGCTGCTGTATTTTGCTCATTGGGAAATGCCTCTCCTCTGTAACTCTTGTCTTTTATTTTTCCAATTATGTTGATAGCTCTTCTTTGCATTTCTCAGGCTTTGATGCCACTTTCCTTACATGAGACCAGGTAGACCTGTGTAATTTCGCTTCACTTAACAAAGCCATCAGGATAAATGTGTTATACACATCACAGATCTCTTATCCCACATTCTTGCAAATAATGTATTCATGACAGTACTTTCTCAGTGTTAACATTCTGATGTCTATTATTAAACTACACCAGAGTTTGAATTTTGAAAAGATACTGTTATTTCTACACACCTTCTCATACATATTTAAGACTCTTCTGATGTTATAGTTGACATATTTATTAAATTTTATATTAGTCTCTATTAGTCACATTGATAGAAGTCATTTTAGCTATATGTCACATAAACTTCCTAAACAGAATTCTTAATATACATAAATATGATAATTTGCCTATTAAATATCTGAAATACAGTGAAAACAATGGGTGTAGGATGGACCCTCTCTGCTCTAATAGAATTGAATACTGATTTTAGGACCAATAGAATAGGATATTAAATGAATAAATGTGATCAATAGTGGGATTTTTTTAACATAGAAAAAGAAATTATGTTAAAACTGTTAAAATTATGTCCAAAATGGTCTTGGTTGAATCTAATAAATTTTCCAATTTGTCATTAAACTTTATCATGGAAGAATGAACATTCATGAGACAAGATTGTCTTGAGAAATTGCTTCTACTCTAGCTAGTTATCTGTAGTTTGAAAGAACTATTGTGAGGATGAGTGTTATAGTTCTACAATACCTTTTTCTGCTTGGTGCTAATTTTAGCTAATCAAACAAAGAGCATTTTCAAAAATCATTTCAGAATTTAAAAATATGAATCCTTTTAAAAACTTTTGAGGAAAGCTGCCTAACATAATACATTTTTATGATTTTAGTTTCATGCAATACCTCTTAAAACTCAGCTATTTTTATTTTTTAAAAAAATTTTGATTGAATCTTTTTAAACTGCTGTTTTTCCTTTAAGGTCCAAACTGGCTCCTATTTAAATTTTACTACATTTAATCAATAGGGAAGCTCTTTTAAAATCATATAAAATTTAACTTGTTTTAAAAAGCAAACGGTACTTGCTTGAAGAATTTATGATTTAAATTTAGATCCCTGTTCTTGTTCATTAATTACTCTTTATGCAAATGATATCAGAATTTTGGATAAAATGTCTTTCTCCAACTAAGGGATTCTTTACTTATAGGAAGGGAATTCTTTACTCATAGCTTAATGATTTTCCCATGAAGATCACTGAGTTCACAATTCTCACCCTGAAAAGTTTTATTAATTAATTTCTCTATTAGCATCTTAATATATAAACAAAGGAAGAAGTTATTCTGTAAAAATAGAAAATATTGAAATATATATTTCGATGAACTGTAGCATGCCATTTAAGGCTTAGGTGATCTGAGATCAAATGACTATGATATCAGTACACTTTTATGGAAGTCCCTGACATTGCTGTTTGGGCACACCAGCCTCAAGTGAGGGAGTCATGGTCATCTGGGAGGAATGGTGTATATTCAGGCTTTCTTCAAGAACACCTCAAAATTATATACAGAATCATGTGACCAACCCAACTCATAGTGACATCAATTTCATAAAGTGTTAGTATTCATAAAGCCTTTTTATATGAAATATTCTGTCACACTCAAAGCATAAGCTTTTATGTGGTCATAGTGTGACTACCAATAAAGATATTGGCTACTTACTTCATTAAAGCCAAGGCAGAGTAGGTAAGGCTAGTTCAAGAAAGCCATGTGATCTCAGAAGAGATCCCCAGGTTAAAGAAAACCTTTGTTAACATAGTGCAACTCATTGGTGAGTGGCTTTAGCCTATGATTAACTCACCATTTTGTAAAAATTGAGAAATTAAGAGACTTATTCATTGTGAGATGTAGTAGTAATGCAGTACCTAGCACATTCTAGAAGCATGAGAGCATCTGGGTAATCCAATCAATCAGTCACCAATCAATCAGTTGGTCAATGGACAGGCACATCAGATATCAAACAGAATTCAAATGGAGCATACCAAATTAAATTATATATATTCATGATTTTACCTTATTCTAAGAATAAAAGATGGTGAAGAAAAGTAGTGAATCATAAATATTGCTTCCTCAAAGCCAATCATATAATCCATATGAATGCTGGCCCACAGAATGATAAGCATGTGCAGAAAAATAAGAGTGCAACATAAACAGGGGAAGTAGTACAACAAGCTTCAAGAGCATGAATCCTATTTTAGGGACAAGATTTCAGTTCTCCTTCTTATATTTCACATCATGTAGGCACAGCTTTCATATCTCATCTGATGAGACACTAAATAGATCAGTGACGGTCAATACATCTTATAAATACAGTTAAACCTGTGATTATTTTTTTTTTTAGTTCTTGGAATAAGCAGAAGGTTTTGATTTATCTTGCAACTGAGGAATCATGGTCTCACAATCCTTGGATTAAAAAAATTGTCATTATACAATAGTAGGTAATGACATTGAAACGTGAATGATGTGAAGTGTTCTCATTCATTCATTTCTTCACTCACTCTTTGCTACCCCAGGGGTAACATAAAGGAACAGAACCGCAACTCAGTCTCCACACCGCACATTGCTCAGGAGCATGGGGAATTGGAATAGCCAAAATTTGTGTACCCATCATGCTCAGCCAAGGGCTTATTCACTTAATGCAGGCACAGCACCAGGACCCCTCTGCAACTAATAATATTAATGTTCCTCTGGCTGATTTTTCACATGTCTGTTGTTTGAAACCTACTGTCTCTTACTCACTTTACACTAATTTTCCCTTCTTCATTCTCTCCCTCTCTCTTTCTGAATCAGGTTTCTTCTGAAACATACCCAGTCTTTTCTGGACTTTTCTACAGCTTCTTTACCTGAACCCTTAAGAGTATGTGTTTACTAGTTTCTGACAGTACCAAAGATTGTTCTGAGGGAAACAACTGTAAGTATTACTGGAGATGCTTACTAATAATTTCCACACTCAGAAATGCCACAAAAGATTTTGCGGTTAGTGTAATCTAAAGCAATTTCTTAAAAACCATCAAGGATAGGACCTCTCTTTGTTCTTTGAAAGTTTGGTCTTCCCTTTACCATGATGCAGAGTTCTTGGGCTTTCTAATTAAAATGCATGAGTATTACCCAGCATTCCACATCAATCAGTTGGTAACAGTTCATGCTCTGAATAGTCTTTAAGTAAAACCTTCCTCAGCTACCTTTATGATTTAACCACAGCTGTTCCTTTCTTTCTTTCTTATTTAGAAACCTTATGCTTGTCAAATTCCAGGATGTACCAAACGCTACACAGACCCAAGTTCCCTAAGAAAGCATGTGAAAGCTCATTCTTCCAAAGATCAACAAGCAAGGAAAAAGGTAATTTTAAAAGAGAATTTTCAAGCCAGAAAAAGCACGTTTAAGTGACTGCTGCAGTACTTGGAACTTCTGCAGGCCAATGGAAATTTTTAGTCTTCTAAACATGCTTAAGGTGTAACATGTAACTCTTTTGAGGAGAGAAGTCTGCATGAAGCATTAGCAAGGCTATGGTTTGCAAAGCTGATAGAGGCACAGGTAAGAATTTCTGGGGAAGATGCATAGAGTAGAAATTAGAGAAAATTAGTGAAAGTCATCTAAACCAGGAAGAAACAAAAGGCTTTTGTGGAAAATAAGTCTAAATGGCTAAAGAAAATCCAATTGGGAACAACAACAATAACAAAAACCCTTTCTGGGGAGACGTGTTTTTTCCATAAAACATCATTTGGCTAAAATCATTGTAGCCCTAATACAGAAGGTAGATGAATAGCAAGGAAACAAAGAGAACATTACTCAATTAAGGTCAGAAAACAAGCAGGTTTCTTGATGACAATCTGAAAAAGAAACTGAACTTCAAGTCACTTTGCCGTCGTTGAAGGATTGATACAATTTGTAAAGTTTGTAAAAGTCATAGTATCTCAGATGTGGAATCAGTGTTAAATATCAAGCAGCCAGTTCTCTGACCCGCTCTCCTGATGTCACTCAGTGACATATGTTGTTGGCCACTCTGGCTTCATCTGCCCTGGAATCAGGAAGCCGACTTTGTTTCAAAGTTTCCGAGTAAATGAGTTTTAAAATTTTTGAACAAACTAGTATTCCTCTGTCCATGGCTGAAAACATGTTGAACTGCCTTTGTTTTTTGAATGTTTCATTTATTTTGAGGTGGGATGGGTACCTAGTTCATTTAAAGGCCCTTTATAAAAAATTTAAGAACATTTTACGATTGGACCGACTTCAAGTGGTTGAGACATATGTCCTAGGTTTTTGGTTACCATGCCTTCTACTTTGAAATCCTGCATCCATTCTTTAATGGCATTTAGGTATATAATGCTTCAGGTTTGGAAATGTTCTATAGTCTTATTATTATGTGAAGTTTTTGTCCCTCGAGAAGCATTAGTACAATGCCAACCAAGGTCACACATATGGAAAGAACTTGACCTCTTCCCTGTAAGTTAGAAAAACATTCAGCTAGAAGTATTTGACAGATATATTTATTTATTTATTTTTTATTTATTTTTTTATTTTTTTAGGGCTGAGGATCGAACTTGGGGCCTTGCGCATGCTAGGCAAGCGCTCTGCCACTGAGCTAAATCCCCAACCCCTTGACAGATATATTAAATTGCATAGAAACCCAATCCTGTGAATCAGTTTTTAAAATCATTTATTTTTTTTCTCTAGAAATATATTTTAATCTCTTTCATTGAAATCCTAATGAATTGATATCTAGGATCACTTGCCATGGATTTGGATATGCTCTTGAATTTTAGAAAAGCCAAGAAACCGCTAAGTACATTATTAATGTAAATAAAATCGGAAGGATGATGCTTAACCTTCTTATAATAACACACCATTATTGAATATTGTTAAGTACTTCCAGCAGGATCACTGTCATTTTTGGCCATTATCCATGTACCTTTTACAAATTTGAAGTAATAAATTACATTTGCTAAAAAAGGAAAAGCCCCTGCTAGATAACAGTGATTTTACTCTAAGCCTGACCTTTATCTGCCTGTAACTTGTCCCAAATGTCTGAGGCTTTACTTGAAATAGTAAATTTATCAGTAAGATTGTAAAGCACCGGTGTAGAATGTAACAGTCATCATGGACAACGAAAGGACATTGGTTCCATATGTAGACAAATAAGCAATATGAAGTTCAATTTAAGAAGGTAGCCTAGGTTGACAGGTA
>PVKS010009613.1:18343-63455 GCA_004027875.1 Aplodontia rufa | reverse complement strand
CGGTTCTGTGAGAATTTGAAAGGCTATAAGCACCAATACTATTCCGTTCCAGCTGAAACCGAGTAGCTGATGATTAGCACCAATAGTGGCAGCTTTCTTTGAGAGAACTCTCTCTGTGTAGTATGAGACCAAGCAAGTAGCCGTTTTGAGGAGTTTCAATTTCTTCAAGGATGGGATCTCTCTGATATTGGGGAGAAGGGTTGACTCGGAAGTCAAGGAAGGAATTAGGAAGGTATAAAACCACCTGTTATAAAGTATCGGGGAACTAGGGAGTGGGGTGGAGTAGGTTATTTTAATAGGACTGAGGAGTACGTAGGACTGGGGAGCTGATAGGGTAAAGACTTGGGGTGAGAATGAGATAAAGATGCTTAAATTAAGGAATTACCAGAGTAAATTGGAGAAAAGAGTTAGCAGTAGGTTTAAATAAGACCTAAAGACCTGAAGTAATAAGAACCAATCACCATTACATACACACCGATAAGTATTTACATCCACCTCCACCAGAATTCCGAGTTGGTCGTAAGGCAAGAAAGCAGAGGAAACGGAAGGGAAAGAAAGAAGAGAAAGAAACACACAAAACCCAACAACAACAAAAGAGAAACCTGAAAACCCACAGTAATGTTAAAAATTTCAAAAATCTTATTTTTCAGCCAGAATCCCGTTTAAAAAAAAAAAAAAAAGACACCTCCAATAAAAAACGCAACACTAGCTGTTACAGTTCTGAGAATTTCTGACCCTTAGATCCAGAGGTATGTATCATTTGGTGGTGTAATGAAACCCGGCATCAGGCTGGGAATTTTTCGGAGTTGAGCGTGTTTGGGGAGAAGCGGATTGGTTGAGTCCGGTGGCCTGGATTTTCTTAGAGGATCTCCTCTGAAATTTTCTGTAGTAAAGGGGTTTTTGACTCCCCCTGGGCAGAAGCCTGAGTTGGTTGTTTCCTGCCAATCCACACTCCAGATATTTCTTGGGTCTGGGGCTCAGAAATTGTAGGTAATCGAGTTGCTCCTTTTACAGAGGCCGTGGGACTCTGATTGATCCGAGTAGAGTGGCTAGCCTGAGTCTCGCTTCCTCAGGATCAGTGGTGGCCCACTCTGCGTGTCTTGTGATCCCCAGAGGGCCCAGGAGATGTTTAGAGCTGTTGGCTAAGGACCTCAGGGAAAGGGCCAGGTCTTTCTAGAGTTTTTGTGTTTCTCCGTTACAAGCACTAGAAGGAGACCTGCTTGAGGTGCCCAGGACTACCCAGCCTTGGCTATGTGAGGAAGCTTAATTGTAGCCCAATCTGCCCCATATATTCAAGGCTTCTTGAGGCCGGTTACACGCAGGGGCTAGGGGTGGAAGACTCGCCCGCCCTCAGGGACATGTCACAATGGTGACGGGCCGCCGACTAGTTTGGTAGCAATCTCTCCCCAGCGCTTTACGCAAGACTAGACAAAGCAATGAGCAGTCAGTTCGCAGTGGTGCTTGGTCATGAAATTCAGACCCTTCCTCCGTTTCAGGTTGCAAACCTTTGCCTGGCGCGGAGAGGCCGACAGCGTGTTTCGCAGGGCAGGCCCCCCGGCAAGCGTGCCGCCGCTGCCGCCGCTCGCAGGACCCAGTGTAATTTAGCTATTGAGAGGAAAAACTATCCAGACTTAAATCCGAGTTCATATATATGAAGAGCAGTCAAATCCGGGAGTTCACAGCGGGCCGGCGCAGAGAGACTGTCAGCGTGTTTCGCTGAGCAGGTCGCCCCGCCTGCAGGCAAGCGCGCCGCTTCAGCAACCTCTCGCAGGACCCGATGAAAAACTGCTACTAAGAGCAAAACTACCCAAACTTAATTCCAAGTTCATATAAATGAAGAGCTGTCCAATCAGGGAGTTGGAGGCCAGATTAGGGGATCTGATTAGGGGTAGCTTGGTCCCCTATGAGGAAGTTCCACTCCCACCGGGTGTGGGGGTGGCCACGCGTTTGGCACCAGCTTCCTCGTTTTTTTTTTTTGTTAATGCGCTTCACTTTTGGGGTTAAAGAATTAGCAGGGGGCAATGTTTGCCTGTTTTGGGAAATTCGTCCTACCGTGGGAATCCACGTGCCGACGTGCAGCTTGAGCTGACTCTCGGGAGCTTCACGGGGTCAGTGTCGCTGGCGTAACCACCATCTTCCAACCTGATACATTGATTCTTGAGGTATCTGGAGAGCTCAGGGACTGTTTTCTTTTTTTGGTATCAGGGATTGAACCCAGAGGAGTAAACACTGAACCACATCCCCAGCCCTTTCTTCTTAATATTTTTTATTTTGAGATAGGCTCTCACTAAGTTGCTGAGGCTGGTTTTGAACTTGTGATCCTCCTGCTGGGAGGCAGCTGTGCCAGCAGGACCCGTTTTCTTAACAGGCATCTTGGGTCGTTTGAGGTGACTTATTGCATCAGTATAAATAGAGCTGCTGCATAGAGCTGTCTAGAGTGACTGATGCAGCGTGACACCCAGTGTCCATAGTGACCGTGAGGTTAACGCCTATTTCAGATGGGATCGCCAACCTTTAGTATTGAAGACAGGTTTTTTTTTTTCGTAGAAGAAAAATGAAGAGGACTAACTATGAAGGCTCTGTGTGGTCTGTTTTTTTTTTTTTTTTTTTCTGTTGATGAAATTCAGTCTTGAATTTCAGTGTCTCCCCCCTTGAGATTCTGCCAGTGGGTTGCTGGCTAAGGAGATATGTGAGACACTCCAGACTTCCCCCAGTCATCTTTAGTTTAACAGTACTTATTTATTATCTCAGTCTCTGTAGGTTGGAAGTCTGGGCACAGCATGGCTGGGTTCTCTGCTTCATTGTCTTCTCAGCCTACAGTATTGGCCTGGGCTGATAGACTTTGTGCACTGAGGCCGTTGGCGGAATTCATCTCCTTTTCCTCATCCCATGGGTCTCAATGAAAAGATATAGTAGAGTTCAGCTCATCTTCCAAAGCCTGGTGCATGGCCTTCAGACCACTTCCTCAGCAGATGTCATTTGTATTTCTTCAGCCAAGAGTATTTTTTGAGAGAATTTTGAAAGTCTGGAAATCTAAACTAGGGTTGGGCTGCTAGCACATGCTGCCATCCCAGCAACCTGGTAGGTTGAGGAGGAGGATTGCACGTTCAAGGGCAGCTAGGTAACTTAGCAAGACCCTGTCTAAAAATAGAAATGTAGAGCTGGGGATGTAGCTTAGTGGTAGAACACCCGTGGATTCAATCCCCAGGACTGGTTGCGGGGGCGGGGATTAGCTAAGAAAAGGTAAGCTAAACACTATTTTTAGGCTTGGACGCAGGTCCGTAAAACCCCCTTTGTGTTTTCCCTGTGTTTTTCTGTGTGTTACCGTCCACTCCTGTTCCACCCCTGTTGAGGCAGGGTCTGCCTCAAACCCTCCTCCTTTCCAGGTCTGTACTTGTCAAGGAGCTACCTTGAAATCTGTGGCAGAAAGTTCAGATGAGAAAATATCTGTAAATATGGAGCCTGACGTGAATTTATTCCCCACTGTCTAGCCCTTGAGAACTGTGTTTGGGATATGGCCAGGTAGAGTCCATGTTCCTTGACCCCCAAATGTGAGGGTGAGATCAGACAGGTGAGGCTCACAGGCAGCCTGCAGAGAACAGGGGCCGGGGTGGTGATCATGTGAACAAATGGGTCACACAGCCTGCCTTGTCACCAAGCCCGGTGGCAGGCAGCTGCCCTGGTGACTCCCCATTCTGTGTGGGATGCACTGTTGGGTGTGTTGTTTCTCACTGCCTAAGGAGCCCTTAGAAGTGAGGCCAGTTGTTTAGAGGTTTCATTTGGTCCTCTTTCCTGGGTACTCTCAATGGTGTTTTGTGTCCCATTCGCCCTAGACTGGCCCTTGTCTGTGAGCCACAGCTCAGGGATAGGATCCGAGAGTAATTCCTGCCTAGGGTGTGGGAAGTTGTGGGAACAACTGGAAGCTTTGTTCGGATAACGCAGTTGTTATTTCTCCTGGTGCCCTCCTATACATTTCTATAAGTCTGTTCAGTACAGATTTCACTGTAAGCTTCATGGCTTTGAGATGCTGGCAGTCAGGGTCCTGAGGCAGAGCCTCCTGTCTCTCTGGCCCGCCAGCCTCTCTGTGAAGGGCATCGTTTGCTGTGCAGTGCTGTCACCTGCGTGGAGCACGTCTACCTGCCTATTTCTTTCGCTCAGCCGTGGTTCTTGGTTGGGGCTGCCCATTCTTTGCACTGGTGGCCCTGGGTATCTACCTCACATGGCAGAAGTGTGGTATGCTGCCCACTGCTGAGGGGAAGCAGTGGTTTCTCCTCAGAAGTGATGACAGCCAGTCAGTGGGGAGGGAGCCCAGGTCAGCATGAGGCCTCTGTCACTCAGGCCAGGGAGTGGGGTGAGGTGGTTGGGAGCAGGGACAGTCCTGTGTCCTCCATGCCCTCAGCTTCTCACCACTGGTGGCTCCTACGCCATCAGACATCATCACAAATGTGTATGGTTCCTATCCAAGGTTCAAAGAGATGAGAAAATGTGTAACAGTTTGAAGACGTTCATCTAAAATGGGAAGTATACAGTCTTGGGATTTATTGCAATAAGCCTATAGCTGTTAGAAAACCCACATACTGACTTTGGAGAGCAGAGGGCTTCACTTAGCGAAGTTTTCCTTTTTGCCAGTGACTGAGCCATTTACTTCTTGCCTAATCCATGTTTAGAGACCAGCCCTTCAAAATCAGTTCTGTATTTCCATAGCTCTCAGCCCTCGTCCTTCGCCTCTTCAGTGGAGAGTAAGGAAGGTAGGTGAGCCTCAGAAGGAAGCTCAGAGCAAATGAGCAACTGTGTCTGACACCGCCCCGTCCCATGCCCTTGGCTGTCTGCCATTCACAGATCCTGTGATGTTCCGTAGTTTCTGGGTGGCCGGAACCATCTGATGCTTGGGTTATCTCTGTCTCTGTCATTCCATAGCCATGACAAGTCATTGCTGGCTCCCACGATGTCCTGACTAAATTGAGTTACTGTTTCCATGTCCGTGTTTGATGTGAATTAGTCCAAACAGAAATGACCAGAGATGCTTGGCTGGTGACCTCATGCTGTGGGAATTGCCAGAGGAACCCTGTTTCCAAACTCCAGTCTGCCTGCAAGTGTGTGAGCCTGTGCACTGGCTAGATAGCCTCCAGCTTCAAATAGAAGGGAATAGCGGCCCTTCCATCCCAGGTCTAGATGCAAATGTGTGGACACTATAGCCAGGCTTCCAGAGTGCCTCCTTTGACTCACTTTGCAGTTCCTGTCCCAGGATGTACAGTAAATCTTTTTTTTTTTTTTTTTAAGAGAGAGGGACATTGAGAGATAAAGACAGAATCAGTTTTATTTAGTTTTTCATGTAGTTTTCATTGCTCAAACACTTCGTTGTGCTGGGGCTCGAACCCACGTACTCGCATATATGAGGCAGGGCCATAACCACTGAGCCACCTCTCTAGCCGCTAAATCTTACTGTTTACATTGCTTTTCTAATTTAAAAAAAAGGGGGTGGACAGTGAGAGAGAACGAATCAGTTTTAGTTTTTCATGTGCCTTTGATTGCTCTAGCACCTCATTGTGTACATGATGCTGGGGTTCGAACTTGGGTCCTCACTTACGCCAAGCAAGCACTGTGACCGCTAAGCCACTGCTCTAGTCCTTCGATGTTGCTTTTTAATAAGGGGCTATTTTCCCCCAATTGTGGGCTTCATGAGGGCAGAGATTTCTCTCTCACTTGGTGACTCATCACATTTGACTGCCTGACATGGCACTGCCCAGATGCACTTTGTCATGCTGGAAATGCTGTCCCTGCTGGGTGGCATGGTGGCCACCAGGTATATGGAGCACTTGAAATGTTACTTGTGCAACTGCATCTTTGTCTCATTTTATCCTAATTTGCTTAAATCTACCTACCAGTAATAGCTGCTGAGTTGGACAGAGCTGGGCTAGTACAGGGCTCGTCACATCCATGTTGACTGAGCAAATAGATTTAAAGAAAAGGAAGCCATACAGTTTTTAGGACAGAAAATGTTCCTTCTATAGAATTATTTGGTGTTGTCAGAGGTGGGAAGATTAAGGGAGACTGGTGGCTCCTAAGGACCCAGTGACCTGATTTCTTTATGTTGTAGCACAGTCATGTCCTTCTGGATTCCAGGATTCCTCTGGACCAACCACCACCTGGCATGGTGTGGACATGGTTGAATGGACACGATGCCCCATGCCAGCCCCACGGGTTTTTTTTTTTTTTTTGAGAGTTTTTTTTTTTTTTCAATTTTATTGAGGAGTTGTGTTGTTGTACAATCATAAATGCGTATGTAGTAACAACATGATACACCTTTGATCCTAGTCCAGAATCACCCCACATCACTGTCTCTTGACTCCTGTATTCCTCCGCATAACAGATATGTCCATATATGTATATGTGTGTGTGTATATATGTATGTATGTGGGTGTGTGTATATATATATATATGATTTGTGCAGCCCCACTTTGTGTGTAACATTTTCCTCATGGTGGCCTCCAATAGCTACCCCATCCTGAGACCCTGTTGTCCCTCAGAGGTCCGCCTCACTGCTCTGTAGCTGGTCTTCCAGCAAGCCCAGATCCCTAGGCTTGGAGAGGATAGGACCCTACTGCCCCTGAGGGCTATAAGTCTTCTATGTTAAGTCAGTGCTATTTTAATTGAATACTTTCCAAAGGGGCTTAGTCATTGTAAATAATTGGTTCCTATTGCCAAAGCTGTTAAAAATACTTCATTTGCCTCTGTTCCTAGGAAGAGCTGAGTTCTCTCCACTGTCAGCTGGCTGCACAGCGCCTCCCTGTACCAGTGCGTAGAGGCAGGGGAGCACAGCAGGAACACCCGTCAGCTGGGTGGGGTGTCCCCAGCCTGCCTTGTCTCCACACTGGGTCCGGAAGCTGGCCAGGAGTGTTTCATGCCTTATTCCTGAAATTTCCTTCTTGTCTCATAGAATCATTTTACTTTTCCCATTCTAGGGACTCAGCTCTGGTCCTAGGTACACCAGGCTGTGCATGTCTGGACTCGCCCCTGGCTGTCCCAGGATGCAGGGAACTGGGTGCCTTATTGGTTTAAAGATGACTTCTTTTTCATTTAAAATTTTACCTTTGTTTTTTGAAGAGAGGAGGGGGCTGTTTTTGTTAAGAACTTAAAATACATTTTAAATTTACTGGATTGAATGTGGTCCCCACACATACAGGTTTGAATATCCCTATCTAAATGCTTAGGGCCAGAAGGTATTTGCAAGGTTTTCAGATTTTGGAATATTAACTTGGATTCTACTGGTTGAGCATCCCTAACCCGAAAATTCAAAATCTGAGATGCTCCAAAATAAAAAAAATTTGAGCACTTTGGTGCTCAAGCTGTTTGAGTTTTGATGTTGAGATTAGGAGTGCTCAGCCTGTACATGAACCTTTCAGTGCAGAACTTCCAGTGAGAAACTGGAAGAAAAGAGTGGTCCCGTTGGGGCCTGTGGAGAATGTGTGTGATATTAATTAAAAAATAGAATTCCAGCTGCTGGCACATGCCTGTAGTCACAGCGACCCAGGAGGCTGCAGTAGGAGGATCACAAGCTTGAGGCTGACCTGGGCAGCTTGGTGACATCTTATCTCTTTTATTTTTTTCTGTTTTTTAACCAGTGATTGAATCTGGAGTGCTTAACCACTAGCCACATCCCCAGCCTGTTTTTGTTTTTTATTTTGAGGCAGTAAATTGCTTAGGGCCTTGGCCTCCCAAGCTGCTGGGATTACAGGTGTGTGCCACCATTCCAAGCCCTGCCTTAATATTTTAAGAAGTGGCTGGAGGTGTAGCTCCATAGTAGGGTGCTGCTGGGCCCAATCCCCAACACCAGCCACCCTTCACCCCCAAAAGCGAGAGAGATGAAATTCTGAATACATCCAGTAGACAGCAGCCAAGTGACTTGCTTGAGTCACAAGGACGTTAGATTTTTGGAGCCCAAGCATCTCACTAGTACTGGTTTTGAAAAATCCTGTCAAGGGCTTCTTTCCTCTCCAGTGCTGGTTTAAAGATGATGCAGTAAGATTCATGGGTGTGGGAACACAGGTTTCTACCAGTCCTGAAAGATACAAATTCTTTGATTGTCCTTGGCATAAAAGCATGAAATGGGGCAACCCAGGACCCTAGTGAGGGTAGCAGGGGGGCTGGCCCAGGGGAAGGAATCAAATTCATAGGTGTTTCTTTTGCTATTTGGATATTCTCTCTTCCCCTGCTTCCACCCCACCCCGAGCCCATCTTCTTTCTTTCTTTCTTTTGGACTGATTGTGAAATTGAGTCAGTTGATTTTGTGAAAGTCCCCCATTTTCCACCGACACTGTGCACGTGTCCTGCGTATAACTGTGTCCTGATCTTCAGTCCTCTTGGAGAGGACATGCAGCACGTTGGACATGCCTTGGTGACGTGTGTAACACACCTGTCAGAAGTGTGAAGGTCCTCGGCATGCTTAGAAGCGACAGCTGTTTGAAGCTATGACCGATTTTTAGAAGTCTGTGAAATATGATTTGTTTTCCATGTTTTAGGAAACTGTTTCTAAATTGAGTTTGGCTTTTAGGGCACATGTTATGCCTCAGAGGATGTGAAGAGGTTTACTGGAGAAGATACCTACACCAACAGGGAAAACACTGGGTCTGGACTAGGACACAAGCAGCCACTCAGATGGGCACAGCATGGTGTCAAGCCTGTGTGCCCCAAGCTCAGCTGTGTTCTGGCCTTGCTGTGCCATGTGACCAGAGTTAGAGGGAACACAGTCATTGTGGACTGTTCCTACTGTCCTTTGAGAAAGTGTATAACAGTTCTTCAGGAAAGCAGAAGCATTTTCTGGAACTTTCCTTGTAAACAACCTTCACAGGAGGCTGTTTGATAAGTTGCGTGTCTTTAAAGCTTTCCTGCAGGTGACAATGTAGCAGTTAAAAACTCAGATGGCAGCCAGATGCCCACCTGCTCTGTGACCTTAGGCAAGGCCCTGAACTTTTCAGGGCCCCTTCCTCCTCATCTGTAATAGATAAAAATGGTACTTGCCTGGTAGAAACTGGTTGGGTATCAAATGAACTTTGAATACATGGGGCCATAAAGCATCACGTAGAAAGCACTTTACAGGTGGCGTGATCTATGGTTAAAATGTGTTAGGGTCTTCCTATTTTAATTGGGAGCATGGCTCCTAGTTGATTCGGCTGCCTGGGTTAAATTGCTGACTGTCGCTGATTATCTTTGTGACTTAGGACAAAGATGTAAACCCCTGTGACTCAACTCCATCACCTCAGTAAGATGAACATAGGAGAGGCATCTCATTCACTGTGTTGTTGATCCCGTGCAGATTCACCCATGGGAGACAGCGCGGTGCTTAGCAGTTGCTAAGTAAGTGTCCAGTAGATTTTACACAGGGCCAGGGGTGTGATGAGTTGACTGATAGGAGTTATTCTCTGTTTTGTTCTTCTCTCCTGGTACTGGGGATTGAATCCAGGGGTGCGTTATCACCTAGCTTTATCCCTAGCCCTTGATTGATTGACTGTCTGATTATTTTATTTTAAGACATGATCTCTGTAAATTGCCTAGGCCAGACTCAAACTTGCGATTCTCCTGCCTTGACCTCCTGAGTTGCTGGAATTACAGGCATGCGCTACCATGCCCAGAATTATTCTTATAATTTATGATATTATATCTTTGGTCTTGGTATTTAAGTGATAAAATCTTATAGTTACTTTGTGATTACTTTAGCAAGATGTCATGGGTGAAGAATGGGAAAAACATTGACATGTGTATATAGTGGCCACTGCATGTTTTTAAAGGTTTTTTTTTTTTCCTTTTTTTTTTTTACACAGAGGTTCATGTTTGGTCTTAGCCCAGGCCCAGAGACTGACAGCGTGTTTTTACAGCAGAAGCTAAAACGTGGTCAGGATGTTCTAACCCCAGATTTAGTTTCTTTTGCTTTTCATGCTTGTAGTTTTTCAGAGAATTTGATAGAAATGGGGGGACAAGAAGGCACGTTGAACGTGACGCTTGGCTGAACCTGTTGTCCGTTCACTCAGTATCCCTGGCAACCAGGCTCTCCTGGGGGAGTTTGCCAAATGGAGAACAGAGAGGGAGGTGTCAGGAAGACTTGTTAAATTCAGAAGGCATTTTGGCCATGTGGCTTCTGCTCACAAGGACTCGGCACGCAGAGCCAGCCGGGCTGCTGAGGCTGGAGCACCAGAGCCTGCCTCTAGAGCCCAGGGCCTGGGGGTTTGTCGGCTGATCCAGTGGAAACCTCCCTCTGCCTCACACAGAGGGAAATGCCTAGCAGAGTAAGCTAGGAGAGTTGACTCCTAGAAACCTCAGCTCCTGGAAGATGAGACAGGTGTGTTGCCTGGCCATCGGAGGAGGTGTCTTTTCATTTGGAAGTATTGGGGACCAGTACTGGGCTCAGCATGACAGCCCAGTTCTGAGTTGACAGGGCAGTAGATCACAGGCCACCTTGAGCCTCTAGCAACTTCTTAAGATGTCATTTGACAATCAGAGGTGCCTGTCATTCCAAGGGTTAAAAAAAAATAATAAAATTCCTAATTATATTTTACCTTTTAGACAAAATAACAAATTTCCACCATCGCATACATACTCATTGCTTGAGTTCCTTTTAAAGTTAAGGGTCATATCCATCAAGCTTACAATTGGGAGTCAAACATCTGTCACATCTAATGGTTTTTACTTTAACCATGATTCCATTATATTTCTGAGAGCCCTGCTGCTTATTACTAATATTGGTACTGTTTTTTTTCCCAATCATTTTTATAAAATATACAAAAGGCCAATATAACAGGAACTAAATTGTACAAATGAACACGAGTCAAAGGAAGCTGAGGGTGGTGTCCATGTCACCCTCTTGGCCAGCAGGAAGTGTGTTCAGAAGGTGCAAGCCGTAGGCTCATGTGCTTGGTTCTGGCCTTGAAGGATGGTTTGAGTTTTTGGTGTGAGTGAACAAAAGGTAATTGTTTGCCAGCAGGGAGCTGCCTCCTGTGCAGACTCCACATGTCAAAATGGGACCACAGCAAATGAGAGGAATAGTGATCCAACCCGTGCCTGGGTGGTGCACCCCCCGTGTGCGTGAGTGACAGATCGGGTATAACATTTTGCGGTGGAATGACTGTTCCCGGCAAGTTGACAGTTGAATTTTGTAAATCAAATCTTTGCCCTGAGAACTTTAATATGTAAAATATTCCTGCAGAGGATCCATTTTATGGTACAAAGAACTGTTTCTTACTGATATTTCCTGTAAGTTCACATGGCTAAGTGTCAATCAGGTTGTTCCTAAAATGAACATCTGCCATGACAAAATTACTCATACTTTGAACATAGTATTGCTGAGGAGAAGTTATTCGAGACTGTCAGAAAATGGTATGTGCTTTCTTAGGGATTTAATATATAAATGTTACCTTGTTAAGGATTTTGCAAACAATAGAACTCGGATCCAGCTTGAGTCCTAAGAGGCGCATGTTCATATTGATTTTAGAGCTTCTGTGTCACACTAGGTCCTTTGTTTACCTTGGCTTTGGGGGGTTGGGCAGAAGGCGCAGAGTTGCCCAGGCAGGGCTTCCGCCCACTTCCTCCGACCAGGGCCCTCCCGCTTTGATCGGTCAGGCAGAGTGCACTGACCCCCTTTGGAACTGGGGTCAGCTCAGGCTGGCCTCTCAGCAGAATGTTCGCAATTCCTGAGCAGAGTTCCGCCCTGACTTCGTTTGCTTAAGCCTGTGGCTCACTGTTCTCAGCCTCCCTTGTTGCCGAGTATGGTATTGTGGAGTCCTTGGGGCTGCTGAAACCTGACGTGCACCCTCAGTGATGGGCTAAAAATACTCGCTAGAAAACGGGAAGCCCAGGTCCTGTTGTCTGTGTGACCTTTTGTAAATTGCCACCTCATCAGGAATTCGTGCATAGAATGTGATGTTTTAAGCCTGAGCATCGTGGGCGCTCCAACTGGGGCTTCTCTGACGCCGCGGAAAAGCACGCAGCCCATTTTTAGTGCCGGACTGTCACTTCAGATGAGCTGCTGCTGCAGACATTTTGTAGCAACTGCAACAGAAGTCCTGATTTGCAGGCCTGTTCCTAACAGGGCTGAGACTTGTTTACCAAATAGAAGAAATGCCTTAGTGGCTGGGCTGCTTCAGTCTCATCAACAGCAGTCTCTGCTCTCCCCTGGGGTCCTGCACGCAGGCGTCCGGGCCCTGCCTCTGCCTGGAGCGCACATGCATTTGTGCATGAGGGTACTGAGAGTGTGTGTGTGTGTCCTAGTCAGTGGCAACCAGAGAACAGAGTGGAAGGTCCCCTAAGTGCAGGAAGGTTGCCAGTGAGCCACTTACCAGGCAAGTGTTCATATCAGTCCAGGTCACACACAGTGAAGGCAAAGAAAAAGTAACTTTCCACCTGCCCTTCATGGTGCCTACTAGGGGACCAACCCCTGTGATGAAAGACAGATTACCAGGAGAAAGTAGTTGGAACTTTAGTAACACGAAGCTCAGGTGAATCTGGGAGAGAGGTGAGGCCATCTACGGAGGAGGTGTGGACTTGAGGTTAAAAACCACCGTCCCCTAACCCTGGTGAAGAGTGTGGAGGGCGTGAGGCAAGCAGAGTTAGCAAGGGCAAGGTTCACAGGGCAGGTTCTCGGGTGGGGAGAGTCTCCAGTGATGTGGTTGTCCCGCTCTCGAGGGACAGGAGGCACCGTCCATGGGAAGAGTTCTGTAGCCATGTGAACTTCCCTTACAAGAGGGCAACTTTGTTTTCAGAACTGCTCCTGCCTCTGCTGTCTCTCAAAATCATCAGCACAAAGTAAACCTTCTGTTGAAGATTTGGGAACAGCATATTCTGGTCTCCTGCAATATGAAAGTGCCCGCGCCCCATGTTTTAAAAATCCTGAACATGATCATTATTGCAGGAGCAGGCTGTGATGGGGTTCCTGCAGCAGGGACCAGGGCTGGCTGGCTCAGACTCGTCATACATACACACAGTGGCCTTGGCCACCTCTGCTGTGGTGCATCAGTGGAGAAAGCTGACATAGATGATATTCTGTTAATGCAGGTTTTCAAAGCTCCATAGGGACAGTGACACAAATAGGAGTGGCACCTGTGGTGCAGATCAGCTGCAGCGTCCGCTTCCTTCTGTGTCCTGTTGTGGTTGTCCTGTCTTGGGAAAGTCCACATTCATGCAGATCGGTGCTGCAGATGGCAGCTGTGGTTAAAAATGGCTCCTCTTAGTCGTGTGAAATTCTTTGACGAGACAGATGACAGGAGCAGCATTATCACGGAGACTCCTCAATGACAAGTTATTGCGGTCCCGTGTGTTAATGTGTGAGGTAGCCTCAGGGTGTAGAAATTTAATAACAGCAGATGTGGTGTAGAGTACTGCATTTATGACACATTTTAAAATAGTTAAGATGCATTTAAAGGGCTCGAGCGGTGGCTCAGCAGTTGCAGCACTTACCTGGTATGTGCGAGGACGCAGGTTCGAACCCCAGCACCATGTACACAGCGAGTGTTGGAGAAAACTAAATAAAATTCTCTCTTAAAGAATTTAAAGAGTGAAATTAGAATTAAACATTTGCTGAACCTTCGGACTCTTCAAAAATCTAATCTGGTTTAACACCCTAGCTGTACAAATGAGAAAACTGAAGCCCAGAGACCTCAAGGATTTGTGAAGATCCCGCATAGCAAATGGGACTAGCGCCGTATTTTCAGGTCTCTTGTCCAATGTGAAGTCCTTAACTCCTGGGTTCCAGAGCTGAGGAGTCTCCCCCTATTCTGGGAGCCTTGGTGTTCTGGTGTCCCACACCCTCTGCTACTGTTCCTATTTAGGTATGGGGTGTCCTCAAAGCTCCTGTTACTGCAGGCATGTTCAGAGGCGAAATGATGAGATTGCTAGAGCTGTAACCATCAGCCCATCCTAGTTTGAGTGCCTGAAATGGTGCATCTTCCCTGCTCCCTCCCCACACTGGCTCTGTTTCTGGCAGCCTTGAGTGGAGCAGCTTCCCTCCAGCCAGCCCTCCTGTGGCTCAGGGACTGGGTGCAGTGTGCTGCTGTGCAAAGGGACCTGGATGTCAGCCTGTTTCCCAGGGCCTTTGCTCCCACCAGTCCCGAATGAGCATCCTGTCATTCCACACCCTATTTTCAGTGGCCTTGATGACTAATGAGCCTGGGCCCTTTCCGTAACTTCACTGGAATGGGGACTTTGCCTTTCTTATAGTGCCTATTCTTGTCTTCAGCCTGAGAAGCCTAGCTCGCTGTTGAGTAGGAACACTGCTCTCATGGAAGCTGAGAGTCCGTAGGTTCCAGGCTGCACCAGGAATAGAGCCACAGATTCACACTCCCTGCGACTAGCACCGTCCTGCTGCCTGCTGAGGAGCATCTATAACACCACTCAGCCCTGTCCTGTCTTCCTGCACCACTGAAGAGCCATGACTGGCCTGGGATTGCCCTTGTCTTTCCCCCGAGAGGGTGATTCACATTCGCTGGTGGGGTTCCACGGCAGCACCCTGCACCCTCTACAGTCCAATCCCATTTGTTCTTTCTTGGCATTCTTATCTCTGCGTCCTTACTTGTCAAAGAGATGCTGGGCTCCATCACAGGAATAATGTGACATGACTGTCTGGCTAAGGAAATCAGTTTTGTTGGATAAGACTTGAGGACGAGCAGCCAGACTGTACAGTGATACCGTGTTTGTGATGCGCTGTATTCTGGTTATTGTGAAAAATCAAAACCAAAACTTGGTGGCTTCCGAATCTGCAGTTGGGCCAGCCCTGGCAGAGCAAGGGAGGGCCCATGCCACTCCGGCTGATGGACTGGGGTGACTCCTGCACCGGCTGGCAGCCTGTGTGTAGGAGCTTGCCTGGTGCACATGCACGCCCACACACACCATGCAGCTTCTCTGTGGGTCTCGCCGCAGGGCTGCTGGGCTCCCTCACAGCGACGCACCTGGGCTGAGAAGGAGCCTTCTGAGGAAGCGCAGGTTGCCCTCCTGAGCTCAGATGCTGGCTCCTTTGCTGCGCTCCTTTGGTCACGGCTATCACAGGGAGTGTAGAATGGAGGACAAGTGTCAAAGCACCTGTGGCTCTTGTGGTCCATACCTGCTAACTGCCTTCCTGCCTTGGACCTTCCTGTAGCGTTGACTGCAGCGGCAGGAAGAGGGAAGCTGGAGGTCTGCGAGCTGCTGCTGGAGCGTGGAGCTGCCGTGTCCCGGACCAACAGGAGAGGAGTCCCACCGTTGTTTTGTGCAGCACGCCAAGGGCATTGGCAGGTACCCAGTGGGCCCCTGGGTGCTTCGGAAAGGATGAGTGGGGACGGTGTTCACCCTTGGGGCCACCTGTGCACACACCCCCTACCCTGGCTGTGCCCCACCCTTGATCTCTGCCTGTGCCCTCAGGGCTGCTTGATAAAAGGCAAACATTTGACCAAAAAGCACAGCCAGCCACTTGGGCTGGAGAACAAGACTGGCAGCCTGGCCAAACACACCCAGCTGCTTCCTTTTACCTGTGGAGGGACGGAGCAGATGGCCCTGCATGGCCATAGAAGCTTTGCTCCAGTGTATCTGCTGCTATTGTCATTTTGTAACCTGATGGCCCAACATACTTGAAAGAGTGGTTCAGTTGTGCTTCTTGGACAAGGGAACGGTTTTCATGGCTGTCTCCAATTCCCGGGGCGGGGCCGGGGGTCATGGTAGTTGATCATTTATTCCTTTGTTTTGTAAACAGTGCCCACAGACCTGCCCCCCATCTGGCAGCACATACACCACAAACAGATGGATCATAGGCCCCTTATAGGAAGGATGGGTCCCCTGTGGCTCTTACCTTTGCTGAGTCAGGGGGAGGTTGACAGCATCAGAGGGAGAAAGCAGTGGAAGGTGCCACCTTTGTCACTGAGATGAGGTCATGAGCACCTGGACTCAGTGGATAAAGCACTCCCCTCGTCCTGGCGATCCTGAGATGCCTGCTGGCCTGCTTTTTCTCCCCAGCCTTACCACCGTGCATGGCATAAAGGAATCTCCAGGAAGCTTTGCTTAAAGCTGCCCTTGAAGAAGGGCAAGCCATCCCCCAATGTGAGTCCTAGGAAAGCACGTTGCTTGGCCAGCTGCGTCTTGGCCCTTCCTGTGCTCTTCCGGACCGGACCGGTGGGGCATTGATTCCAGGACCCCTGCTGATACTAAACTCGGGACGTTACAGCCCCATGTATAAAACTGGAATCGTATTTGCATGTAACCTCCACACATCCTCCCACATGCTTTAAATCATCTCTGGATTACTTACATGTAGTACAATGTGAATGCTGCGTTAATAGTTAGATATTGTATTGTTAGAGAATAATGACAGAAAAAGAAGTCTCTATGTGTTCAGGACACATGCAACTGTTTTCTGACTATTTTCAATCTGCTGTCGATGAATTCACCAGTGTGCCCCCATGGATATGGAGGGCTTCCTCTACTTAGCCTCAGCACCAGCTTGGGTCCAGATGACCGCTGCTGACCCCCGGGATATTCTGAGTCCTCCTTGGTTATCCCACCTCCCCCTGTAGCTGTCCTGTCATTACTTGGTTGTGATTGGCATCCCTCCCTGCAAATTAACGCTTCTGCTGACACGTGAGGAATCTGCGGATACGGCAATAAACTGGGAATGTTAAAAAGAGCACGTGTTCAGAGAGTCTGCTTGAAGAAATACAGCAGAAAGACTCTACAGACCCCATGTGTCGCACACGTAGAGGGAGTTTTAAAAGAAAAGTGCATTCATGTACTTGAACGGTTTACATGCTGGCCTGCACGTAGAGCATATGGCATGATATTGAGGAAGGGAGATTAATTCTGAGCGCTTCTTTCAGATTGTTAGATTGCTGTTGGAACGCGGCTGTGACGTGAACCTGAGTGACAAGCAGGGGCGGACGCCCCTCATGGTGGCTGCCTGTGAAGGGCACTTAAGCACCGTGGAATTCCTCCTTTCTAAAGGTAGCTGGCATGTTGCTCTGAGAGCTTCAGTACCCACTCAGTACTTTCCTGCTTCAGTTTTAAGTCTTTCAGTTACAGAAACTGCTTCCGTTGGGGGAATTTTCTCACACGCAAGCAGAGTGACTGGGTGGCACAGCTACACATAGCTGCTCAGCTTCCATGCTGACCACCGGGCCATCCTCTTTAAACTGGAACACACAAGTGACTCGCTGTTGAGCCCGACCATGAGCAGACGGGCACTCTGCACCGGGAGACTCGTGGCCTCAGAGGGTCCGTTTTCTGTACTGAGCTTTCCTTTCAGGTGCGGCCCTTTCTTCTCTGGACAAAGAGGGTCTGTCAGCACTGAGCTGGGCTTGTCTGAAAGGCCACAGGGCAGTGGTCCAGCATCTGGTTGAAGAAGGAGCCGAGATAGACCAGATGGACAAGAATGGCCGAACTCCCTTGGACCTGGCCGCCTTCTATGGTGACGCTGACACTGTGAGTACCCACAGGACCTCGCCTCCTCTCCACCTGCCTGTCGAGCCAGGGACCAGCATGGGAAGGAGGAGCTAGTGGCTCAGTGTTTACCTGGCGTGGCCTGGGTGCGGGGTGGACCCTTCAATTTTCTCTAATTCCATGACATGGAGTCCATTCCAGGACAGTAGTAAAGATTTTAACACAAGCTTAAAATTACCTGTGTACAGACTTCATATACTGTAGGCATGTACATGAATACGTATACCCACATACGTGTTTTCTTAGTGATCCATGTAAATAGAATCCCTGCATAGATCATTCAAAAACCATTTTTCTATGCAAGAAATTACTAAATAATGAGCGAGTTTGGTTTTAGTTTTTATTCACCATTCCTAGTTTTATTTTTATTTAACCATTGATTATACATGTCACAATGTGTTTCAGTACACATGTACATAATGGATCGAGCAAATCAGACATGTCCTTGGCTATCGCCTTATGTTTCATTTGTTCGTGATAAAAACATTTAAAACCCTCTCTCTTAGCTATTTTGAAATACATGGCCCATTATTAACTGTCACCCCATGCTGCACACTAGCCCCCAGAATTGACTGCCCCCAGCCCTCCCCTTCCACACCCACGGCTCCACTCTTCCCTACTCTCTGCTCCTTTGAGGCATACAATGAGACCGTGCAGTAGTTCTTTCTGTACCTGGCTTATTTCATTCATTGTCGTGTCCTCCACGTTTATCTATGTTGCTACAAATGGCAAAATTTCCTGTTCAAGTCCATTTAATATTTTCCATTTTGTATATTTACTGGTTGATTGATTTTTTTTAAACAATGTGGCATTAATTGCCTAAAAATATAAAAAGCTTTTGACACTATCTCTTTTTGCCAAATGCCTAAATCTAATGGGAGCATGTGGGGACAAAACCTTAATAAGCTGACAACTGGGAGACACCTTTCAGGGCAGAAACCTTGTCTTGGGGGCTGGAGTGGTGGCTCAGCAGTTGTGGTGCTTGCCTGGCAAGTGAGGGTGTGGGTTCGAACCCCAGCACCATGTACCCAACGAAGTGTCAGCAATAAAAAGGCCACATGAAAAACTAAATCAAAATGATTCTCTTTCTCTTTAAAAATGAAAAAAAAAAAAAAAAAAAAAACACCCAGAGTATTTGGTGTGTGACGTGAGGCCTCCCTGAAACGTGTCTGCTGGGAGCTGCGGCCCTTGTGCTGTTCAGTTGGCCTGGAGGTGCAGCTCAGGGTGGAGACCTGCCTGGCATGCTTGAGGCCCTGACTTCCATCCCCAGCACCACACATGCACACGCACAAATGAGTTCTGTGGTACCTTATTAACTGTAATTCTTGATTTTCGAAAACAGATATTTTCTTACATATGACTCTAACCATAATCTTCCACAGCAGCTGTACCATTTCACATTCCCATATCTGTGCATTTATTTTTTCAGCTAATTCTGTAGTTATCAATCAACATCAGGCAAGAGTGAATGGGTTTAGCATTCTAGTGTCATTTTTTAAAAAATCGTTTAGCTGGGCACAGTGGTATATGCCTGTAATCTTAGCAACTCAGGAAACTGAGGCAGGGGATCGCAAGTTGGAGGCCAGCCTCAGCAACCTAGCAAGACCCTAAGCAATTCAGCTAGCTCCTGTCTAAAAATAAAACATAAAAATGGCTGGAGATCTAGCTCAAGTGACCCTGATTTCTAGTACCACTCAAAAGTTTAATAATGTGGTAAAAGCACAAAACCTAAAATTCACCTTCTTAACAATTTGTAAGTATTTAGCGTTCAGTAGTTTTGAATATATTCACATTGCTGTAAAACCTGCGTGCAGGCTTTTTCATTTCGCAAAATTAAAAACTATTCCCTTTAAACAACTCCCTGTGTCCACCCGCAGACTCCATTACCGTCCTCTGGCAGCTGTCCTTCTTTCTGCCTCTTGTGATTTTTTTTTATTTTAAGAAAGAGTTGATTTTGTTTTTCATCTGTTGGTTTGTTTTTCCTCCATTTAGTTGTATGTGGTGCTGGGTGTGGTGCTGGGGATCAAACCCAGGTCCTTGTGCCTGCCAGGCAAGGGCTCCGCCGCTGAGCTTCCAGCCCCACTCTTGTGATTTGCATTCATGTGGTACGGCTCTCTGTGCCCGGCCTATTTCACTTGGTTTAATGTCCTCAAGGTTCATCCATGTCGTACCGTGTGTCAGCATTTCCCTTTTAGAGTTGAGTAATATTCCATTTATATATAGACCATGTTTCTTCCACATTTTAACTATTACGAATTATGCTCCTACAGATGTGTGTGTACATAGGCCTCTTAAAGACATTGCTTTCAATTCTGGATATATGCCCAGAAATTGAATGGCTGGATGAACTGGTAATTTTAGTTTTAGTTTTTTGAGGAACTACCACATAGTCCTCCACAGCACCAATACCATTTTACATTCCCATCAACATAGCACAGGGTTCCAATTTCTTCACATCCTCACAAATGCTTGTTTTCTGATTTTGTTTGGTTTTTATAGGAGTCATCCAGATGGATGTGAATTGATGTCTCATTTTGACTTTTATTTCCCAATGGTTAGTGAAATTGAAAAGTTTTCACATGCTATTATACACCATCATCTTTGGCAAACGCCTGTTCAAGTCTTTCACCTACTTTTTTGTGGGGATACTGGGGATTGAACTCAGCCCTTTTCATTTTTATTTTTATTTTTTAATTTTGAGACAGGGTCTCACTGAGTTGTTAAGGGCTTTGTTGAGTTGCCCCGGCTGGCCTCTAACTTTTGATCCTCCTGCCTCAGCCTCCCAAGGTGCTGGGATTACCGGATGTGTCTACCTACCCAGTCCTTCACCCACTATTTAAAACTGTAGGAGTTCTTTATACTTTTCTAGATATTAACCCCTTTGATATCATTTTGAATAGCTGGTAGACTGATAGAGGCATGTCCTAGCAGATCCATATGAAAATCTAAACTGGCTACATATTTCTTTTCCAGTATGTAGAGAAATTTGGCTAAAGTGATTTTTTTTCCTATTTCCCGTTTAGTCCATGTGGCAGTTGTTTTATTACATGTCTTTGTACCATAGTCTCAAGTTTGACATCTTTACAGTCCACCTTTTGTCACATCTCTTTCTTGAGCGTTAAACTGAATTCTCTCAGGTCCACCTGGTCCCAGTTGGTGGTACCCAGGCAGGGATCTGAATGCTTCCGTGCCCACTACTGTGGGCTGCCTGCATGTTGCCTGGCAGGTGGGGTCAGAGAGGTGGACAGATCACACACCTGGGCCTGCTTGGTTGCTGGCAGCAAAGCAGCTGCAACAGAGAAGGTTCTAGCTGTGAACTGTGGCTCCTGTTCTTGATTTCGTGTCAACTTCATTTCCATTCCAGGATCACTAATGGCCAGAGGCATCTGAGATAGGAGTAAACCTAAGGTTGCCAGCCCCAAATCCAGCAGAGGTGGGTGAGCAGCCCGGCCCCTGCCACGGGCAGCTCCTCAGGGTTGTGCGCTCCCTCTGCCCCGCAGGTGCTGTACCTTGTGGAGAAGGGAGCCGTGATTGAGCACGTAGACCACAGCGGAATGCGTCCCTTGGACAGAGCCATTGGTTGTCGAAACACCTCTGTAGTGGTCACGCTGCTCAGAAAAGGAGCCAAATTAGGTCAGTGAACTGCACCTTTGATCAGCAGGAGAGGGAGCAGGAAGATCACCTGCTCCCAGGATGAGAAAGAGGGCACTTCCTCTGTCTCTCACCTCCACTCCCCTTCTGTCTTCCTCCCCTCTGTCTTATTTATTCAGTCGTTCAATAAGTCTAAGTAGCTTATGATAGACTTACCAGTGTGGTAGGGAGCAGGCTAAAGCTGAGGCCAGTGTGGAATCCCACGCATCTGGGACACCCTAGAGCCACAGCAGGGAGAGGCCTGGGAGCAGCGAAGGCTGAGGTCCTCTGTCGTACAGCAGCCGTGGTCCCCCTGCTTGGGAGGTGGTCACCCACCATGTTTTCTCTGAAGGAGAGCCAAGGGGTTTCTCAGAAGCATGATGGGGGTACTACTTGAGCACAGTGTGGACGGGCTGGCTGCAGCATCTCACCACTCGGTCTGTTGAGGAAACAGCAACTAAAGCAGCCCTGTTTTGGTTTGATGTGCAAGAGCTTTGGCCTAGAGAAGCTCTGGGCCAGGACCGCAATGAAAGTGCCCTTAGCAGATATGAAGTGGTTGATGCACCAAGCAGGTTCCCCTTTGAACTTGATTTTCCCCACAGTCCTATAGGTAGTTAGTGACAGTAACATCATTTTACATGAGAAAATCAAGGCCCAGGTTGCAGAACCACCTCTCCAAGGTTGTAGCAAGGGGCAGGGCACGGTGTAGGCCTAGCACTGCACCTTCCTGCAGTGCCCCAATTGTTTGGAGTAGGTTGGAGAGAAGGTTGTGGCCGTGTAAGCCAGGAGAGAAGCTGGATGGGGACAGGCAGGGGGACCCAAGCTGCAAAGTCTGGAGTGGACTGTAAGAGCAGGCTGCATGGGACTCGGGGTAGTGGGTGCTATGGGGAGCTGGGGGATTACTCTGAGGCTTGGCTTAATGCTTCTCCCTCTAAGCAGGGAGGGATGGATCTTGGCTGCTTTCATGCCTTAGTTTCTCATTCATGTTTTCAGTAGAACAAGACAGACAGATTGGTGCTAGCACTGTTCCCCACCAGTGGTTAGAAGCTAAGCCAACTCAGCTCACAGGGGTCTCGCTCTGTTCTCCAAGACAGGACAGCCATCTTTGTGGCGGGGCTCCTGCTGTTTGCGGCTGTGAGGAAACTGCTTTCCTCTGGAGCCTCTGAAGCACTCCTGAAAGCATGTTTGTTTTGCAGGAAATGCTGCTTGGGCGATGGCCACTTCCAAACCTGATATCTTGATTATACTTTTGCAGAAATTAATGGAGGAAGGAAACATGCTATACAAAGTAAGTAGTGTCACCCTGTGTTGCTGTACCTGCTGCCTAACAGCCTTTTAGATGGGTCGTTATGGCCATAGCCGTGCTTCTGCACAGAGCATGTGTAACCTAGTGGTAATGGAAGTTCCAAAAGATGCTAAGCTGGCCGCATGCCCAGGGTTTGTTCAATATCTTTAACAGCAGACTCTTAACTAGAATGCACTCCTCTTTGTGTCTGAGAGCCATTATTTTAGAACTAATTTGAGGCTGTAGCTGTAACTTCCTTCCTGAAGCTGTGGCGTAGAGAGTCACCTCCAGCTCAACTGGCACCTCTTACGTGAGGTTCCTTAGCCCTCATGCTATCCCAGCATTTAGAGGCTAGCACTGGGCACAGCATGAAACCCAGGAGAAAGGACACCCAGCTCGAGGCATTTCCAAAAGAGAAGAGAATAACCATTCAGTCTCCCAAGGCTTCACTCTCTCATATCATCTATTTACTTATTTATGTATTTTCACTTATTGTAGCACTGGGGATGAAACCCTTTGTTTTTGAGGCGGGGCTTACTAAATTTCCCAGGCTGACCTCAAACTTGTGATCCTCCTGCCTCTGCCTCCTGAGTCTCTGGAATTACAGGTGTTGCCACCACGCCCAGCTCTTTAACTCTTTTTTTAATATCTATAAACTTTTGGATTTCAAAGCTTTCTAGAACATTTTTTAATTAATGTAGTTTTATACAGTACTCATTTATTCAGGAGATAGTTAATTTTTCCCCAGTTTCCCTTGGAAATGGAAGTTTGATTTACAGATTAATGAATATGACTTCACATTTTCCAAAATGAGACATCAGTTTAGATCAGAGGTCAGTAAACATTTTCCACAAAGACTGTTTTTCTGTAAAATGTAATGTAAAGCAGCAGATATTGCATATTTTAGGTTCTGCAGACTGCAGTGGTACTAAAGCAGCCACAGACAACACGCAAGTGAAGGAGCATGGCTGTGGCCCAATAAAACTTTTTCGTAAACCCAGGTGGCAGGCCAGATTTGAACTGCACACGTTGGCTTGCCAACAGCAGGTCTACGTAGATGTGTAGGCCATTTAGATAGACCACTGCTCTTTCCAGACTTTAATTAGATAGAATTAAAAGATTATGGGGGAAATAAAACTAGATTGTGACCATTTTAATCCCTTTTAATACCAGGCAGCTGTATATTTGCTGTGTTGTAGATTTCTTTCCTTTTCGTTTTTTTTAATAGTAACAAATAAACAGGCATATAGCATGACCCAGCAGGGCTCCTGGCTTGGAATCAGTTTGAAATTGAGTTCAGAGTGTGTATTGTTGGGGTTTTGAAGTGGTTTTAATATGGATTTGGGTAGGCAATTATGTCAGGAACATCAAGCTATTTTCAACAGGCTGCGTGCCTGCTGCGCGACCGGACTGACTGAGCAAATGGATTTCTTTGGCCTTGAAAATGACACGGTGCTGCTCTGATTTTTAAAGCCTGTTCTTTAGTTCTCCTTTAAAGAAAAGTTATTATTCTGCAGCAAGCTCTGGGTTTATCCACACGACAGTACTTGCCTTGGAAACGGTATCATTTTTTCATCTTACTTCTTTTACACTTGGCATTAAAATATCTTTAAGTGAGACCTCATTCTTGAAATAACTTTTAAACAAATATAATTGAGAAGATTGACTCATTAAGATTGCTAGCTAACAGTTTGGCCATTTATAAGTGTGTTCTTTTGAAGCAGGGTGGGGCTTGAGCTGGTTAGTGACCTAGCTCCTGCCTTGGCCCCTACTCACCTTTCCACGGGCTGTGATGGTTTTACATTGAGGGCTCCAGGGTATAGGAGTTCATTCATCTCAGAGGCTCTGGAAAGGGACAGATTTCTGTGATTTTTGAATCCTAGAAAGGGAAGATGAAGGAGGCAGCCCAGCGGTACCAGTACGCCCTACGCAAGTTTCCTCGGGAAGGATTCGGGGAGGACATGAGGCCATTCAGTGAACTAAGAGTTTCCCTCTATCTCAATTTGTCTCGATGCCGAAGAAAAACAAACGTAAGCAGGGGCCCGTTATTCTAATCCAGACCTTTGGCTGTAGAACTTTCACAGGGCAAAGGCCAGGCCTTCCACACACCAAATCCCAGGACCTCCTCTCTGAGTGAGCTTACTTATACCAACCTCGCATGCAGGAAGCAGTGCTCTCTGCTCTGGGACAACCACCTGTAGGACACTGCCATCTGCCAGCAGTTCCCCAGATTTAAAAGGAAGGCCTAACACAAAACTATGGGAGAGTCTACTAGCCTGGGGTTCCTTAGGTTTGCACAGGGAGCCTACCAGTGACTAGTTAATGTGTAACTCAGAGTGATTGACTCGTAGTTAATATGCGACTAGTAGATGTTTCAGTACTACTTTTTCCCTTCAAACCCTGCGCCTTTCAGAGCTGCCTGCTCCCACACTGCCTCCTTCCTGGTGAGCGGACATACCTCTTCCCCCCCCCGCTCCATTGCTGTCTCCCTCCTGACCCAACAGCTGTTAGATTCCTAAGAACAGTAACCTAACTCTAAAACAAGACAAACGGGAAAACTAATATTGCCCTTCATCCCTCTCCAGTTATGTCCAATACTCTGTCACCCTTATGCACACAGCTCTTAAGGCAGAGTTGCCTGTAATCGTTTCAGTGCCGCTTCTGACTTGTGTATTTAAATGTTGACACCAGGACTTTGGCATGGCAGAAGAGTTTGCTTCCAAGGCTCTGGAATTGAAACCCACGTCCTATGAAGCCTTCTATGCCAGGGCGAGAGCGAAGAGAAACAGCAGGTACGGTCTGGGATCACCTACTTGACTACAGGAGCTTTTCTTTGGGATGGAATGAGGGTTACTCAGAGGCCTCTAGTCCCTTTGAATACTGAATTGGTAGCTTCCAAGAGGCATGGTGTAGTGGGTGTTCCTGGTGCGGCTGAGCTTCCCCTGGCTCCTGAAATCTCATTAACTGTTCCTCCGCATTTGAGACTCACTGCAACACAGAACGCCTGATTGAGTCCCTGTTTCTAGAGCCCAGGGCGGAAAGAGGAGGGCGATATTGTGCATGGCTTCTGAGTTAGAACTCAGCACTGCCGCTTAGCTGAACAATCCTGGGCCACACAGGACCTTGGCGAACAGTCTATTGGTCAAACCTCACTCAGCTCCCTTCTCTTTCCTTTGAGCACAACTGTTTCATGATCACCTGTGCGCACGCAGTCTGTAATCCTATCTTATGTTTTCGTATAAAGGCAGTTCGTGGCGGCTCTGGCTGACTTGCAGGAGGCTGTGAAACTCTGTCCCACCAATCAGGAGATCAAGAGGCTCCTGGCCCGTGTAGAAGAGGAGTGCAAACAACTCCAGAGAAGCCAGCAGCAGAAGCAGCAGTGCCCCCCGCTGGCCGCACCCGGCGCCTCAGACAATGAAGAGAATGAGGAGGACACCCCGACTCCTGGGTTAAGGGACCACTTTCACTTTGAGGCTGAAGAGGAGGAAACTTCTTCACAGGAAGAATCCATTTCTCCAACTCCCCGGTGCCAGCCGTCCTCATCTGCCGCTTCCCCGTACATCCGCAACCTTCAAGAAGGGTCACGGTCCAAAGGCAGGCCAGTGTCGCCACAGAGCAGGGCAGGAGTCAGCAAGTCCCTGAGGGAGACTGTGGCTCAGCCAGGGTTGGTTATGCAGCCCACCAAACAGGCACAGATAGTGAAAACCAACCACCACCTGGGTTCTGGCCAGTCTGGCATCAGGAACAGTGGCACAAAAATGCAGGTTTCTTGTCAGAATCTGCCTCCAAGTCCCATGCCAGGTAGGATCCCCACAGCTCCTGCTGGGAGCAGAAATCAGCATTCAGAGGGAGCAGGCGCCTTCAGCGTAGGAGCTGGCTCTGGCCACTTCGGGGATCGGCTGGGCGCCAGCCAGAACATCCAGCTGCAGCGCAGCGAGAGTGGTGCCGCATATCCTTTGCCAGGCAAGGTGAAAACCGCCGAGCGGCTCCTGTCCCATGCCCCTGTAGCTGTGGACATAGCCCCTCCAGGCCAGGGTGGACCAGTGGGCTGTGGAGATGCACGACACCCGGCCTCCCTCACCAGCTCAGGCTCTTCCGGCTCCCCCTCTAGCAGTGTACAGATGTCCAGTTCAACCAGTAGTTTGACTTCAAGCAGTAGCTTTTCAGATGGCTTCAAGGTCCAAGGCCCAGATGCTCGAATTAAAGACAAGATGGTAAGCCAGGTGCAGAGCAGCACTGCGGAGCACAGGCCACGCAATACACCGTTCATGGGGATCATGGACAAGACAGCGAGGTTTCAACAGCAGAGCAACCCCTCAAACCGCACCTGGCACTGTCAGGTGGCAGAGGGGCTACTGACAGGCACTTCCGCTGCAGCTGGCCTGCAGTCCTCTAACTCTGAAAAGCCCTCTCTGAAACAGGGAGGCTACACCAACCAAGCCAAAGCCTGTCCTGCCTCCACCCTGAGTGGTGGCGTCCACAACGGGGCACAGGTGAAGGAGCTGGAAGAAAACAAGTGCCAAATTCCAGCCCACCGCCAGGACAGCAGGATAACTAAGAGTGTTTCTCAGCTGTACCAGGAAAGCGTCTCCAAGCCGCCACCTCATGTCAGTAATGAAGCCCACAGGAGCCACCTTGCTACAGCAAAACCAAAGCGATCCTTCATCGAGTCGAACGTGTGAGCCTTGACAGACTCATTTGTAGGATTTGGAAAAGCGCACTGGCTCCTGGTGGTAAATAATTAAATGGTTTTTCATCAAAAAATCACTTTTTAGCCACATTTTTTTCTTTTTTTTCCAATCTGGGGTGGATCAGATGCAATCGATGTATTAAAAATATAGAATAAAACTTCTTTAATAAGTTGCTAGAAATCACCATAAGAATGCTAAAGAACTGAAAACTACAGTTAGCTATACCCATTAAGATAAAAATTAAAGACAGCCAAGAACACTTTAACCATGCTTTTCTCTTATGAGATCATTTGGTTTCTATCACTTTCTCCCTAGCCTTTGCTGTGTGGTAAAATCATTTACTTGGAGGAAAAAAAAGTCCATTGTTTAAAAAAAAAAAAAAAAAGTTTTAATATCCCAATGGCATATTCTGGAAAAGATGGAATTTTCAAGTTAAGGTTCCGTTGAGACAAATCCCAATTTTATTTTTATATATGTATAAAATTAAGACCTGAGTGATTTCTAGCTGAATAGGTGACTATAAATGTAATATAGCATATTTTTCTTTCTTGTTGTTCTTTAAGCAAAATATTAAAACATCCAAAGTGTGTTCCCTTTATAGCAGTTTCTTTAAGAGGATTAAAAACTTGTTTCCGTGTTATGGTTCTTCAGAATACTTTTATAGCACCTTTTTTCAAACTATAGTCAAGCTTCAAGGTGTTTTAATATGTGGGTACAGTCTAAGCTACCTGGAGTCTTGATTGGTAGTCAAGTTGATGAGCTCAAATACTAAGACCAACATTCTTAGTAGTTTATAGATTAGGTCTCATCTGGTTCCAAACTGCTCTCATCAGCACTAACGTTCCTAAAACAAGTCTTCCAAAATCCTTTAAGCAGTGTTTTAAGTTGGCTATTTAAGGTATGGTTGGTTGGTGCTTTTCTTCTGTTGTAATCATTATTTCATAGTCACATGTTGTATATATTAAATAGCTAGCCCAGTCTTACTCAAACTTGTAAATACAACTATTTCATAGTAGCTAACCCTAAAACAAAAGAAACAGAACCCCTGTCGTGTATTTGCATGTTCTCTGTAAGCTTCATCCATGCTGGTCGTTGCACTGAACGTCGTATTATTATGGCATGTTAACAGTATACCATAATGGCACTTTATCTCATTTATATGAACACCTTTGAGGTGCTACTTAAGTCCAAATTGATGTATTATTCATTTGTAAAGATAAGGTACAAGAATGAACCTTGATTCAAAGGTATTTTTATATGAAAATGGTGTGTTACTGGAGGATGTTAAGATGCTAGGTTGAAAGAGGTGGGAGTGTGTTTGTTTTATATGTTGGGATGTGAAATTTATTTTCTAGATTTGGGGAGAAGAAAGTCCTATATTTGCAGAATGTTTCAAAAATGAATAGTTATGAAGTTCCTGTGAACATCATTAGGGTTTTGTATGACTAGGCACCATCTGATGTCATTCTTCAAAATTTGTTCCTGAGTATGTGTACAGTGTACTTTGTATAAACAGCTTTGTCATTTTTATAGGCTATTTGTGAGTTCTTCTGTAACTACTATAGCTTATTTATTATTTTCTTTAATATTTGTGAAAGTCTTACTCTTTTGTTATGTAGTTTTGTTTCTGCACAACTACTGTACTTTTCCCTAAGGAATAAAGGCCATTACTAGACTTGGGTTTGCGTTCACTGACTCACTGGGTAAGTAGACAGCACCCTGACGACAGCTCTCTTGTCTTGCTTTAACCTCTGCATTTCACTCTTTGCTTTAGGATGGCACTTCTCTATACAAACACTAAAAATTTACTTTAAATGTCATTTTATAATATTAGAATAAGTGTTACAGCTTCTAGAAATTTCAAAATATTCAAGGATCAGTTTTTTGTTGTTGTTTTGTTGAGAGAGGGACAGTGAGATTGTTTTATGTAGTTTTTTGTGTTTTCATTGCTCCACACTTGTGTATGTGGTGTTGGGTTTGAACCTGTGTGTGTCGGGCAAGTGCTGTGGAGCCACCACTCCAACCCCACGGAGTTAGCCTTTCTGTGCAGTCTGTTCGTTGTTTTTACTGTCAGCTTTGATACTGGAACTCTCAAGCACTTTGGCAATACCACACTGTTATGACAGTTTGTTCTTGAACACATTTGTGTTATCTTTGTTAAAAGTGTGTATTTGTCTTTATGCCCACATGTTTCAGTTTCAAAGGAGTGAATGAGAGTTGACGTTAAACTGTTCTATCATGATAAAATTCTAACTTGGACTCTTGAGGTTATTGTCTGGTTACTGGTATCTTGAGAAGACTAAGTAAAGTGGTTTTAGTCCTTCTTTAAAGCTACATATGTAAATTCAAGTTTAAAAACAAAAACTGGGCAGGAGGAACAAAGTCTGAACCAGCACTAGGCCTGGTGAGTCCATCAGAAGGTGCATGTGTCATCCCTTCCTGTGGATGACCCTTAGATTCGGTTTTCTTATGTGGAAGGAGTTGTTTGGCTTTGATTTGTATGTTTGTTTATACAAAAATAAGTGTTTCAATTTAGGAAAATTTTCTTTTCAGCAATATTGGTTTAGAAGAAACTACAGAAAAGCTAAGCAGGTTCTTTAAATGCATCAAAAAATAATTTTTTTAAAGCAATGACTTTCAGTAATTTTTATGTAAATAATACCCTAATCCTCTTTGGAAAATAACGATTAGTTTATCAAAACAAAAAGACAGTTGGTCTAATCCTATGCTCTTTTAAATTAAAATATTAAAAATGTTAGCATACTTTGTCTGCAGAATACATTAAAAATCTAGAATGTTTCCAATCTTTGTCCACATTAGCAAGAAAGTAAAAAGCATTTGCAGTATAACTGCTGGTTCATGCTGTAAAAATAAACAACTGTACAAAGCAGTCACAATAAAGAGTTATCTGGAAATTGTAGCTAGGGGATGTCAACCTTTCCATGAACATACAGTGCACGTACAGCAGCTGTACAGGGAAAGACTAAACATCAACGTTGCTTAGTTATTCTTGAACAACTCCAGAGCGTTTAAAGACCCAGCGCCCTGGTCCCTAACTGCCCTTGCAGTTTCTCTAGACTAATGCCCCATTCTTATAAACAACTTACTTGCACCAGACAAGTCAATAATACAGCATTGTCTTCAGAGTGAACACCAGTGACGGTGGTGGTGTATTAAATATCAGAGAACCATGTAAAAATGCCTTTCTGTAATTGCCCTGTGAGAACTTTTAAGAATTCTAAATTTTACAAGGAGGCTAGTATGTTATGCAAAATCAGCCTGACTTCTTCATGACAGTAAATTGTACCTCGGTTTGAACAACAACAAAATCCTTAGTATCTTGCAAAGTTAGAGTCCAACAAAATTGCTTACCAAACATGTATGAAGTGATCTTCCCAATTTAATCATAAGCAATTTGTCATAAATCCTTATCAAATGGCTATTTATTAACTAGGATATAAACACCTGTTACACAGTATTCCAATCTTTAATTACAACGGGATGTGACCTATACCTAAGCAGAATAAATTTAAAGCATTATAAAGTCAAACTTTTTTATTAATACAAAAGATACATAAGTTCATGTTTTAAGAAATGAAAATAGACAATTTTCATAAGTAAACTTGTTTACCTTTTTCCTTCTGTTTTGCTTTTAATGTGTGCTTCATGTTTAATCTCAAATGAGATCACTGAAAATAAAAATAATACAATATGAACTAATTTTGCAGTACTGAGGTTCAAACCCTGGGCCTTGCATATGCTAGGGGTACTCTGCCCCATATCCCAACCCTTTAACATTTCTGAGACAGGGTCTAAGTTGCTGAGGTTGTCCTCAAACTTGGATTCCTCTTGCCCCAGTCTCCTGGGATTACTGGCATGTACCACCATATCTGGCTAATTTTATTTTTGATGTGTCTCTAGCCATCGATTGATGGCCATCTTCAGAGTCCTATTTGGTGTAAGAACCACTGAAGGAAGAACAAGATTTGTCATGGGACTTGTACGTTTCTTTTTGCTGATCCAATTTTCTATTGCTTCTTTTTCATATGAATAGCCATCTAAAAAAAAATAGACAAATTTTTTGAGATGTAGGAAAGCAAGTTAGGGTTACTAAAATGAATTGACTATAAAAGCTCACTGCCAAGGCTTCTTTAGGGATTTAAATTATTTGTCATGCTTTGTACTGCTACACCCAAAATAATCCCTGCCACAACTGAAATTCTACTGTTTAAGATGCACTACGATTGGACTGTGCTTTGTGATGCTCAGTTGCCTAAAACAGTATTTTAAGCTGATACTACTTCATATGGTTCCTTTTGAACACTACACCTGAGACCAGGGCATAGTAGAAGAAAGGAGGAAAAAATAGGTAGAATGGGTAGTGAAGACGAATTTGGCTAAAAGTAAGAGGGAAGAGTCTTAGGAATAACTAAGCGAAACTTCCCTACATACTGAAAAGTCAGAGAAAGATACAGAACTTGCCCCCATTAACAACTTGACAGTAAAGGAATTTAATATCCCCCCATCCACTTTTTAATATTATGTTCTTGCAAACTTCTTTGCCTTTGCATATGTCAAAAACTGCAGTTTTTGCTCCATTACTTTGATTTTTATATTTTCTCTTAGGCTGAGAAATTTGGTTTCCCCCATTTGCTTTAATCTATCATGCCTACAGCTGTTTGAAAATAATGCCAATATATTACTGTCATTAAATGTGAAATTTGATTCTTTGATTCTAATCATGGTAGGTTCACTAGGGTGGTCTAATCAAGGTGCTGTGCTTGCAAAATCATCTATGTGGTTTAAAAGTAAAAAATATTAAACATTCAGGAGTCTCTTAAGTCCTTGTTCCCTCCCTTCCCATATCAACCATGTATGTTTTTGTTGATTTTGGGAAATAAAAATATGCACATGTACACATTCTACACAAAAACTGGACTACTCTGTACCTTGGTGTATGGTTTTTAAAATATTTACCCCCACATCATCTGTTTATCTGGGTTGTCTCTGGTCTGTCTTTTTAGAGTAGTGCTGCAGTGCACAGTTTTGTCTGTGTCGCTTGTACTTCTGGTAATCATTCAGGGGAGAGTCCAAGAAGTTAGCGTATATGCATATAATTTCACTGGAAAGTGCTAGTTTCCTTCCTACTAGCAATGTTTATGATAATGTCTATATACTGTATGTCTGATGCCATAGCATCAATGAATATCTTAATTCTTAACATTACCATTGCTCACCTAGAGACTGGTAAAGTATGTCAGTGCATAACTTTCTCATATGCTTGAGCCATTGGTTTTTTCCTGTGAGCTACAGCTTTTTTATATCATCCTTTTCTTGTAGGGGGGAAATCTCTTTAGGAGAGTTTCCCCTTCCATCAAGGAATTTACTTACATTTCCATCTGGGACTTGGATTTTTTTTTTTTTTTTAAAGACAGTCGATTTATATTTTCACATGGCTTTCACTGCTCTGACACTCAGTCCTGTACATGGGTGCTGGGGTTTGAACCCGAGTACTCATGCATGCCAGGCAAGCACTGTAACCACGGCTCCAGTTCCGGATTTTTTTTTTCTTTAAATTTCAGATCTTTTTGGAATTTATATGAGATATGATTTTACCTTTTTCCACTCAACTGTTCAGTTTTCAGAATACTGTGGGTTTGAAAATACTATAATTTCCTAACTCAGTTGCATCAACATCTGAATTTTTAAGGATTATTTTCCATTGCTTTGTTTATGTGCCAATAATACCACACTTCTACAAACTTTGAAACCTGGTAGACCTAGCAGCTTTCCTCACTGTTCTTTTCTAGGGTTTTGCTTTGTTTTTTGCTGTTCTTGTTTATTCTTTCAAATGGAAACTCATTTCTGTACTGCTACAGAAAAAAAATGCAGATCATGTTAACAGAATGAAAAACTGACAACGTAAGTCCTGTCCAAGTATACTTTACAGGGATGTTCTGTGGTTTTCTATACATATAGATCTGGTAATTTTTGCACATTATGTCTCGGGTTTGTCTAGTTTTTGTTACTGCAAATTAACTGCTTCTGTTTAGAGAAAGGTTACTGATTCCTCCTTGATTTTTTTATTTGCTATTTTACTAAATTCACATTGTTCGTAGTGGTTTCTTTATTCTTTTTTGAGGACCTAAGCAGATCCTAGATTCTGTCAAATGTGTTTTTGGCATTTATGGAACTAATCCTAAGTGTTGCTGAGCCCTGTTAAACTATTGCCTCTCAAGATGCTGCAAATTCTACAACTGCTTTGTGCTGCTGCTCCATTTTAGATCCTGCAGTAAGATTTCTAGAGGGAGACTGGAAAACTGGTCAAGGGCTTCTATCAGTGTTGTGCCTGCCTATGGCTTTCATCTCGCAGGAGAAGCTGATTATAGTCTCTCCAAATTTTTATCCTGCCCTCTTACACCAGCACCAACTGGGTTGCTCCTCTACTTCTTGGAGGTCTGAGTTCTGGCTCTGAGAACCCCAATTTTCTTTTAGTCCCAGAGATGGTACAGTAATACATGCTTGATGTGCATACTGATGCCTGTCTTTTGCTCTTGTGAAATTCGATTCTTGGTATATTTCCAAATTGTACAATCACTATTTAATTCAGAATGTTTCATTATATTTAAAAAACCATTAGCAGCCACTAGTCTTTCTCTATGCGCTTTGCTTGTTTCAAACATTTCATATAAATTACAAAATATCTGGCAAATTTTTATGTCTAGTACATTCCAGTACTTGTTCCTTTTTATGGCTGATATATTCCGTTGTATACCTATACTACATTTTCTCCATTCATCCCTTGATAGATGTCTGGGCCGTGCATGGGAGCAGGAGGAGACTGTTGGGAAACTGCCAAACTTTCAATTCAAATAGCTTCGTATTTCCCTAATGACTGATAGTATGCATCTTTTTTTGCATGCATTTTGGCCATGTATTCAAATTCTTGGCCAATTTTTAATAGGCTACCTTTACTGTCACACTCACCTACTGCTGATAAATGACATGCATTTAGCATTACAATGTGAAATACTGTATTAAAGTCACAGAAAAATTCCTTCTTAATGGGAGCTCAGTGCTGATGGTTTGTGGGTTTGGTACTAGGGATTAAACACGGGCACTAAGCCACGGTCTCACTAAGTTGCTGAGGTTAACTTTGAACTTGCAATCCTCCTGCCTCTGGTTTAAGGAAGATTTGTTTTTGATGTACCTACTTTATGCTAATATCTTTTGAAAAGAAAGTACCAAGAATATCACTGTCTACTGGTCCTAGTTCTGATACTCAAAGTTCCCTCCATTCTTCTGTCACCTTTGGTTGAATTTCCTTAAATGATACCTTTTCTCTGCCAGTTTAACATAGGCAACTCAATTATCCCAAACTAGTAAAGGATTGTCAGAGCTACACCACAGACCACCCCATACACTAACATTTTCTATGAATGAAGCAAAAGTTTACTACTCAAACACAGGGGAAAAGAACTTTTAAAATATGGTATGTGCTATGTTCAGTATCAACTTTGTTTCTTTTCACATTTTTAAACTGTTGAATGAAGAAAATTTTAGAATTTTCATCCAGAGAAGAAGTAAATAATTTCCTGGATTATTTAAATGGGCACATTACCAATTTTTTAAATTCACAACTTGGTACACCTCAGATGAGTAAGTTCTGATAAAATACTACCTTAGTTTCTAGTAAGAAAGACTCAATAAACCTATAAATGGTGAACCATCTTTTCTTGGAATTGAAAGATATAAATATTAGCTCAGGGGCCTGGGCTCTGAATTCACACTCCCTAGCATACCTCTTCCCCACTGAAACACCACAAGTAATATTTCATTAGGCTCTCAAGAGCCTTAAAATGTATTTCTAAGAATGAATCTAGGAAAATTAGACTTTTGAAGGATTAGTTATTCTTCAGTTGAAACAGACCTCAATAACTTTTCAAGGTCACATTGGCATGAGGGGACAGTTTTGGCATTTAAATCCAAGTGGTCTGTCTATGCTCAGACTCTACTAATTTCCAGAGATGACAAAATAAGTGAAATCCTGATGACCAGGTTACACAACTTAAGACTATTAGCAGGAAGGTCTGATGAGAGTACAAGAGAATGGCTGAAATGTTCCCAAAATTGGCAAAAGGCATACATCCCAGAAGCACAGTATGCCCTGAGCAAAGAAATTCTCAAATAGGAATTTAAAAAGAGAAGCCATAGAATGTTCCCAGATAGTGAAAACTCTGAAGAATAAGCGGTCAAAGTTAGTTTTATAATGAATTGTTACTTCCAGTGAATTGAATAGAAAAAGGAGTGCCTGATGCACTTTTTACTCCTTACCTCTCATTTCTCTAGTCAAACATGGAATTGTTTTGTTACAAAAATCTGACAAGAACTACTAAATGGGCAAAAATGACTAAGCTAAACCTAAAAGATGAATATAATAATACGGATATGTTGTAAGACTTTATTCAGGGGGTGGAGCAGTAGCCCAGTGGTAGAAGGCTTGAGGATCCAGGTTAGAACCCCAGCACACATTTTCTTTGAACAAAAAATATACAAGTGCACCAGTATGTACAATGTGAACATGGATGTTTTTGTACGGAATCACTTAATGGCAAAAAATGGGGAAGTTACCAAAACATCACATGGTACCCCACAAATATATATTTAATCAATTAAAATATCCTTCAGGATACACCAAAACTGTCAATGGCCAGAGTATAGAAACCCTCTTTTTAAAAATGTTAGAAATTTATCTGAGGCAATTTGTTCAATAAATGTATAAACTTTGGTGGGGGGAGCAAAATGGAAACTACAAAAAAGAAAATCTCAATGCCAAGAGCAATTAGCCCAAATCTATCAATAAAGACATTGGTTCAAACCCCCAGCATCACCTATACATACAACTTTCCAGAAAATTCCAAATGACAACCATTTACTGTCAGGTACATGCCTATAACCCCAGCTGTGCTGGAGGATCTCAAGTATGAAGATCAGCACTTGCCTTGAGTTCCAGCCCCCGTACTGGGGGTGGGAGGATCACCTACAGTTTAACAAAATATGTGCAAAATCTATACAGTAAAGCACTAAGAAAGATAAACATCATCCCAATGGAAATAAGAAGGGCCAAGAATTGCCATAAAGGCCTGGAGCAGTGGTATGGCAGTTACCATTGCATGCCTGGCCTGCGTGAGTTTGAATCCCAGCACCACATACACAATGGAGTTTAAAAGCCAAAATGGGGGCTGAGAACAGTAGTTCCGGCACTTGCCTGTGTGAGGACGTGGATTCAAACGCCAGTACCACATACGTAACTGAGTGTCGGGGCAATGAAAACCTGATTGAAAACTGAATAAAATTCCTTCACTGTCCCTCTGTCGGGGAAAAAAATTGACATTACAAAGCTACAACAATTACACATTTGGTAACTGGCAAGGACAGACATTAAAAATCAAGTCAGTTGATTTCAACAAAGATACCAAAGTAATTCACTGCTCAATAGATGATACAGAAACAACTAGATATACATTTAGGAGGGCAAAAATTTCAAACCACAAAATGCCTAGAAGACGAGCTAGAGCAGTGGCTCCAGAGCTTGCCAGGCATGCACGAGGACGCAGGTTCAAACCCCAGGACCACAGGTATAGCTGAGTCAGAAACAAAGGCCAGATGAATAGAATTCAAAAACCATGAATCAATTTACCTCGAAGGCTGCAATATCATTGTTCCAGTGAGAAAGTTGGTCTATCATCATGTGTTAAATCCAGATAAGATGTAATGCTATACAACATAATCCTTTTTTAGAGATATTGTGGGAGGGATAAAGAAGGGTAATTGTAATATCCAGAATCTATACACATTATTTTGTTAAAAACTTGTATGGTTGTTCAAAAATAGAAAACAGAGGTATAATGGGAAAAAAATGATTCATGAATCAAAATGAAAACTTTTCTTTCATATATATGTTAAGACCTGTAACAACCCAGTAAAAAAAGGGAAAAAAATTGAAGGTATGCATTACAAAAAAAAGTGCTCATTATCATTAGTTATTAGGCAAATGTGAATTAGAAGCACAATGAGAACACTTCACACACATTAGAATGGCAAAAATTAAAGAGATAGCATCAAGAATTGGTGAGGATATAGAGAAAGGAATTCTCGGCTGGAAACTTAAAAATGCTGCAGTCTCATTCCATGTTGACTTATTATACAATCCAGTGATTCCAGTCCTATCTGCTATAGCAGATTCAGATATAATAGCCACAAAGTAGAAAAGACCCAAAAGTCTTAACAAGTTTGTGGGTAAATATATTTAATGCAGTAGAACACTATTCAGCAACAAGAAATGAATTAATGATATGCCAATCTAAATATTCTGTTGAGCAAAAGGAAGCTAGAAACGAGAGTTCATGATTGACTATACCAAATTCCAGAGAAAGCAGAGTTACCTAAGGCCAGAGCGGAGCACATCTGATTCAAAGGGCATAAGAGAACTTTCCAGGAGTTTATCTGTATCTTAGTTTGATGGTGGAGGCACAGGTATTTACATTTATAAAAACTCATCAAATCCTACACTAAAATAGATGGCTTTTATACCACAATTTATCCAAAACATTTAACTGCAGAACTGCCTGTTCTACACTGTGGACACCTGTGCTGTTGGAATCAAACATTCAGGTCTTTGGTCACATTTCAAGTACTCGTGGCTACAGTATTGGACAGTAATGCCAGAGCATTTGAATTAGTATGGGTATGTCAAGCTTTTTCGTTGTCTGACACAGCAATGTTGCAAAAAACTATTTTACCATTAACAAATAGACAAGGAAAATCTCAAACTTCCAAAAAAAAAAAATCCTTTCATAGCCTTTGATCCCATGCAAATATCTCTTCCCAAAACCAAAAAAATTAAAAGTTTATCTTTGTATGAAATAAATGTAAATTGAAAGCATATTAATCCAATATTAAAGACCCAAAAAACATGGAGAAGTCTGTAGAGTAGGTGCTTATCATTTGGTCAGAACCACACCTGCTTTTCTGAGAAAGGCCCTTCCTACCACTATCATCCTATAATGATGTTGCCCTGTTTATATACTACACACTTTGTAGCTGAGAAAGCAGAGTCTTCCACCTTGTTCCTGTAACAGATGACCACTGAGCTAGAGTCCTGGCTCAAATTAGGCCAATGAGCTTTTTCTTTAGGATTCTATGTCAGATTGATCACTCTCAAGGAGGTGAAAACAAAATATAAAATTTGGGACCTTTTGATAGTCATGTTTTTCTATCATGCAGGAGAAGCCACTGCATTAGTTTTCTGATTGCAGTCTTTGCTTAAATAAATTGATATATCTCCTAAAGCTAACTCAAGTTGGGTTTCAATTGCAGTACGAATTCACTGATTACAACTACATAAAGTATGCGTATATTGACAATGATTAATATGGAATGTTACAACTCATCTTTAAATTTTTTTAAATTCATGATAGACAAATCGCAGCAGTCTATCAAAAAATGGTATTTAATTTTTACATTCTGGAAAATATACATCTCACAAGTTTAAGTAAAACTTGAAAAATCCTTTTGTCTCAACTCTGAACCTATTCTGTCCAATTTTGTTTCCTTCTGAAATGTTCCATTGTTCACCTCAGGGCTACATGAGTTTTTCAAAAGAAAAAACTACATATGAGAAAGAAAACAGGAATTTTGAAAATCCTCCACATTTAAGCAAACTTCTGTAAACTGTCTACAGTATCTGTTTAGCATGCAGTGTGACCTGCCAACTTGGTAGGCATCATACATACCTGATGCGATGACAGGATCTTTCATAAGTTCTCTAGTTATTGGACATATAAATTCATCAGGAATTCCACAAGAAAGGGATTTCACCTTGGTCTGGAGCTCTTCAATTTTCCTCAGCACTTTACTTCGCAGCCCTAGAGATTCTGAAAAGAAATTATTCCATTAGGGCTGGAGAACTATCGACAAGCTTTATGCAAGTTCTCTGCAGAGATTTTTATCTACTACAACTAAAAATCTTCTGATGTACTATTTTACCATGTGAAAATTTTTTTTAATTCCTTTATGAATCTTTGCAATACAAAATACTGTAGGTTAAAATGTCAGCAGCTGGTTGATAGCTTATTTTAAACAATCTTAGATTCTGAAAGTTCAAAATTTTTAGGTTGTCAGAAATTAATATACACCACAAAACCAGAAAAGGCTCTTTTGGTTAATTCATTTATATGACACGGGCCAGGGATGTAACTCTATGGTAGGGTGCATACTTAAGCTTGTGCGATGTCCTGGGTTCAATCCTGAGCACCACAAAAAGATTAAAAAATATACAACAAAAACCTACTACTTTTTGTTTGGTGATACTGGGGATTGGACCCCCAGGGCTTCATGCATGCAAGGCAAGCGCTCTACCACTGAGCCACGTCTTCAGCCCCAACTAATAGCTTTCAAAGTATTTCAAGTAAATAATTTTAGAAGTCCACATTACAGTACTTTTAAACGATGAAACTGGATATATTTGCTGATTCTCATATGAAATACAATGACAAAGCTCAGCTATTTGTCCAACAATATGCACAAATTTCATTTTACTAAATTTAAAAAAATCTTTAGTTTGGGGCTGCAGCGGTGGCTCAGCAGTTTCGGCGCTTTCCTGGCAAGCACCGGGACCCGGATTCAAACCCCAGCACCACGTACACAACTAGTGTCAGAGCAACTAAGGCCATATGAAAAACTAATTAAAATTGTTTCTTTCTCCGTCTCTCTCACTGTCCCTCTCTCTTTTAAAAAAAAAAAAAATCTTTGAGTTCTAGTATGATTAATTGTAGGTAGTTTAGTGTTATTGGCTGCTTATATTTTTAGGACTAGTTTATAGTTCTACTTTAGTTTGAGGTGTTTGGGATAGGATGGGTAGAAGGAAAGAATTATCAGAATGCTTCATGGTTCCCATAAAAAAAAAAAAAAAGGCCAAACCAGCATTCTTTCTGTTGAGAGATAATGCCCCATGGTGCCTACACGCCTTAGGATACTTTTTTTCTTGTATAATCTTTTCAAGGAAGTTTACAAATGTCCTGGTGGTCAGAGATACAGTCTCTCCCAGGCAGAAAGCAGGTTTGTTTCCCATCTTCATTTTGGCCTAGTCTGCTAACAGTCCCTTATAAGACTGGGGGTTTCTTAAGCTCATGATTCCTCAGCTACAAGACAAACACAAATGGCCCCCATGAGACAAGGAAAAAGGGAATCAATCAGAACATGAAGCTCATGCCTTCAGTGCCATGAGTAATAAACTGTTTAAATCTACTTGGGCTCATTGTCCACATTTATGTAAATGTGGCGAGTCAGTCTAGCAGCTACCTGCTGCCTACCAACTACTTTCCTAGGAATTCTTTAATATGTAAGTTGCTGAAACCAAATTGAGGATCTCTAAAACTCTTTTTTAAATAGTACAGCATAAATCAGTTTCTTTCTATGTTGAAGGATTTTACAAAAATGTTTAACCCAGGGCTGGAGTGGTGGCTCAGCAGTACCACACTTGCCTGGCACATACAAGGACCTGGGTTCAAACCCCCGCACCATGTACACAACTGAGTGCAGGAACAACAAAGACCAGATGATAAACTAAAGTTGATTCTCTCCCTCCCTCCCTCTTGCACTCTCTCCTCTCAAAAAAAAAAAAAAAAAAATATGTGTGTGTGTGTGTGTATATATACACACACATGTTTAACTCAGATTCTTTATGAGCACTATTCAGATTCAAGGGGAAACTACTCCAAAGTGTCTACATACAGAAGGTTGCCTCTAAAATCCAATCACCACAGACAGACTAATGTAACAAGTCAGAGAATACTCATGACAGTACAGAGTCCACCTTTTCCCAGGCTGAGCTGTGTATTTTTATTTTCATCAAACAAAATGGAGGACTGAATAGGAATTATAATGATAGGCCATATACTTTAAGCTAAGTAAGGAGGAAAATGAGTATAGAGATGATTTAAATAGATAGGTAAGACCAACAGATTGAAAGGTTTGATAAGATCAAGATATGCTGAGATTAGCCTATTAGGAATGAGATGGTAGAAACTCTATTGTGATTAGTATCTGGTTCCTAATAATTTACAAGTAAAACTCTACCTCCACAGGGCTTAAATGTCATAAGTGCTTTTAGAACATGTTTGTAAACTTACACAGTAAGATCTCATTTAAAAGGATAATTATACAGTTTACAACAAGAATAATTAGTATTCTGAAAAAACAGTATTTTGAAAAAAGTATTTTCCTACCAATAATATCATCCATGTAAACTAATATCTAGAATGTTTATATATTTTTAATACAGGTGTTATCTTTGTACAGTTTTAATATTATTTAAAAACTGAAGCAGGCATGGTGGGACATGCCTATAGTCCTAGTAACTCAGGAGGATCACACGTTTGTGGACTGCCTCTGCAACTTAGACTGTCAAAAATAAATAAAGATTTGAGATGTACCTCTGGGGCAAAGCAACCTTGGGTTCAATCCCCATTTACTCCCCTCAACACACACACACGCACACAGAAGTGAGATCACATTGCTCTCAGTGAAACATTTATCAGACTATTTCCACAGAGGTTAAACAGAAATATCTCCTTTTGTGGTTGGGGGTTGAGATGAAGTGTTATAAATTTAATTGCTCAGAAAGCAAGGACCCTTTCTAGCTGATGGCCAGTAAACCCTTGGTATAAGAAATAGCAGTAACTTGCTGTTACCCACTATACTCCTGAAACAGTAGCTTGTTTTCAATGGCAAGGTAAAATGGGCCACCAGATCCAGTACCCGCCTCTCCTTTCCCCTGACCTAACTGTGGAAATGCTATATAGTTGAGAGTCTGATGGACTCCAGAAACTATACAAACAAAACTACACAATGTAAACTTCAACTGTTTCCCTGAGGAAACAAAGGCAATTGGATTCGGAGTGGGAGATGGGGGATGACAGTTTAGAGCAGACTTGGGTACATAAATGGGCAAGAGTTCTTTCTCCATGTGCCCTTTACTCTTCTCAATTCTATCCTATAAGCAACACTGCCAAAGTGGCACAATTAGCTGGAGCCTAGAAACTACCATGCACAGACCATTAGGTCTCCAGTGCCCCACAGGAAACAACAGAACCCAATGCTAATATATTAAAAACTATAAAACTTATACTTTAATGAAAAAAGTTATAAAATTTCTGATTAGAATGACCAACAGAAAACAAAAGAAGATATAAAAACTAAATTAGGAAAGGAATGCACAACTTTAGGTACAGTAGGCTTTTTTTTTTTTTTTTTTAAGGATTTGGAGAAAAGGATAGAAGCTAGGGTTTTTTTGTTTTGTTTTTAAAGAGAGAGGGGCAGTCAGAGGGAGAGAGAATCTGTGTTATTTAGTTTTTCATTTGGTTTTTGTTACGTATGTGGTGCTGGGGTTCGAACCCGTGTCCCTGCACATCCAAGGCAAGCGCCGAAACTGCCAAGCCACCGCTCGAGCCCCAGCAGTATCATTTTTAATTTCTCTGAATCCCCACATAAAAAGAGAAATTCTAGCAAACTTAAATTGTATGGACAATAATTTTCAACAAAACAAGGTAGCAAGGTACCCTCATGAATCCCACAATATATAAATGGGTGAGGACAAACTATCATCCAGGAGACCTGTGGATGTATGGAAAGACAACAGGACATCTTATCAGCTTGAAAGGAGATATCAAAAATGTCTAAGAAGTACTCAGTGAAAAGGAAGATGGACCAACTTAAAAGCAGCAGTTGAAATAAAAAGGTTATGCCCATTCCAATAGTGGATAACTAAGATTTGAAGGGACTATTTCACTTTGGGTATAAAGGGGAAAAATACTTAATGACATTTGCAGTTAGTTTATCAACAGTGAAAAATCTACATAATGAAGCTTACTAGGAACTAAAACATGGAATTTTCAAAATCTGAGGATGTAAAGACAGTTGCTATATAAAATTTTAAAAGGAATTTGTATTATTATTTTTCAATTATGTGTTAGCTTTCCATTACTGTGACAAAATACCAGAGATAATCATCTTAAAAGGCGAAAAAAGTTTACTCTGGCTCATGGTTTCAGAGGTTTTACTCCATGATCACTTGGCCCCACTGCCTTTGGGCTTGTGGGAAGGTAAAACATCACAGCAAGAGCACACGGCAAAAGCTGCTGCTTGCCTCGTGGCAGCTAGGAAGCAAGAGAGAGAGGGAGAGAGGAAGGGGTTGAGTAACCAATATTCCCTTCAAGAACATACCCCTAATGACCTAACATCTTTCCACTTGGTCCTACCTCTTAAAGGTTCCACCACAGGCGGGTGACCAAACCTTTAACACATGAGCTTTTTTCCAAACCATAGCAAATTAGGGTGGGGGGGAACCTTGTGTTTTTATGATTTCTTGGAAAAAAACAATCAAAAGGAAAAGCAAATACTTTGAAAACATCTCATTCTCAAATAGAAATGTACGATTAATGAGTATATGAATGTAAGCATAATGAGTATTTGAATACAAGCATGACATATAATAGTTCTTTGGCACTTGTCAATATAAATTTCTACCCTTTTATCATTTACAACAATTCCAAACTCCAAGACATGTAGCAATCTGCAACATTCCCAAGGCCCAAGCTATAAAATGAGGCAAACATGAAGATGGAAATCATGTGGCTAATAAGTGTACTTATAAATTCCCTAATATCATATCCAAACTTGACTTCCTGCTCTTTACCTTTCATGCTTTATACTTTTGAATGATATTAAATATTATAGTAAGGTTCATAAATTCATGGATTCACAATTGTATTAAGACATACCCCTCTCAACATTAAGGATCTTCTGAACATGTAATCTGTCAGGACATTCCTTACGCAAATTTAGTACTAGATACAAGGACTTCTTTCCTTATACTGTATGCCTACTGTATTCATAGGCTTCATTAGCAATACTAGAAAATGACTACTAACCTTGGTTAAAGCACCAGATTCAAATATTTGTATGCAGGAAGTCCCTTTACAATATATTTGCAAAATGCCTATGGATAAAAGATTTGATAAGACTGCTCAATTAAAAAAAATTTTTTTAAAAGAGGGAAAGACAGTGAGAGAGAGAGAAAATCAATTTTTATTTAGTTTTTCACATGGATTTCTTTGCTCTGACACTTACTTGTGCACATGGGTGCTGGGGTTTGAATCCATGTACCGCATGCGGGTAAGTGTCATAACTGCCAAGCCACCACTCCAGTCCCCTCAGTTAACAATTTATAAAGTGTCAAGAAATATATTACTTTGATCTTTAACACTCCAATATACTTTATTATACAATTAATCAACTTCTTCCAAATGTTGAATGTTAAGCAAATTCAGAATTTATTTATACTGACATTAGAACTCTTTTTGACAATTATACCACAAAGGCAAATGCGAGCAAAATAGTTATGCCTATATAAAGTAACATTCATCAGCATACACATTCATGGGTTTGCCTCTTATATTTATTTTCAGACCCAATCTTAATTCTGTTAGTCCAACTGGCTGTCTTAAGGATCTATTTTTCTTCAAGTTTAAAATTAAAAGGAATTCACTGTAGCTTAAAACCACACTTGTAGAAGATTAAAGTTAGCTTCTTAAGCCTTCAGAATGAATATGTGAAAAAGTAAACATGTAGTTTGTTTACTTACTAATTTATTCTGTGTCTAATTTGTTGAGTTTCCCAACTTGCCAAAGTTTGAATACAAACTCAACATAGAATCACTAGAAAATGTGCCAGGCACAGTTGCACATGCCTGAAATTCCAGCAGGAGGCTGAGGCAGAAAGATAAAGTTCCAAGACAGCCTCAGCTACTTGGTGAGTCCCTAACCAACTTAGTGAGACCCTGACTCAAAGTAAAAAAAAATTAAAAAAAAAAAAAAAAAAAAAAAAAAAAAAAAAAAAAAAAAAAAAAAAAAAAAAAAAAAAAAAAAAAAAAAAAAAAAAAAAAAAAAAAAAAAAAAAAAAAAAAAAAAAAAAAAAAAAAAAAAAAAAAAAAAAAAAAAAAAAA
>PVKS010009613.1:0-18243 GCA_004027875.1 Aplodontia rufa | reverse complement strand
ATAAATAAATGTGAAACATTTATTTCTCCATTCATAATAATTTTTCAAATTCAGCTCTTAACAACCACTGAACTTATGATTTCTCTGAACTCTAACATAAAATGATTGTTACTACTAAACCAGAGATTCATCCTGCAAAACTATTTCAGGTCATTAATCCAGTAAGAATCTTATTCTTTATTATCTAACAACAAAAATAGAATTCTATTTCTACTCATTTTTTATTATTCTTATATTTACAAACATCCTTTGTTGAATCTAAAATTATTTCACACTGTCAAGTACTTCTGCTTCACAAGGTAAAGACTCATTGTCTGAGATTAATGAGAAATCAACTAAGATTCTAAATTCACCAGAACTGAAAAAACTTAAAATACTCTGCATATATTACCTATTCTTGAGTGATTAAATTATAAAATAAGTTGCTGGTGACACAAAAGTAACTTTCATTGGTATGACCTAAACAGCATACAACTTTCTCTACCTAGGTATTTACACAGAACTCTTCATTCTGGATTTTTTGTTGTTTGTTCTGTTTCTTTGCAGTACTCAAGATTGAACCCAGGGCCTCACACCTGCTAGGTAAGCACTCTACCACTGAGCTACATTCCCCAGCCTTTGTTATTGTAAGACAGGGTCTCACTAAGCTGCCCAGGCTGGCCTTGCTTGAACTTAGATGCTAAGAAGTAGGGATTACTGGTGTGTGCCATCTTGCCTACATCTGTTAACAACTTTTTTTTTTTTTAAGAGAGAGGGACAGTGAGAGAGACAGAGAAAGGGAGAAACAACTTTATTTCGTTTTTCACATGGCCTTAGTTGCTCCAACACTTAGTTGTGTACGTGGTCCTGGGGTTTGAACCTGGGTCCTCATGCTTGCCAGGCAAGCGCCAAAACCACTGAGCCACCGCTCCAGCCCCATCTGTTAACTACTTAAAAGGTGATATTTACTATTTGAAGAAAGTATACTACTATATTTTAAAATTTCTATATTAAAACTTTACTATTTCATTCTTAAAAAAAAGTTCACAGGATATCCTATTTCCTAAGTTTTCTGCATGACTAAGATTCTACAATAGCATCTTGAGAACTGTCTGGCTATTATGTTCATTAGAGCAAGTTACTAAGGCTTCCCTTGTTTTTGATAAGGATCTAGTATCCAGAATACAAAAGCAACTCTGACATTTCTTTTTTGAGAGACAGTGAGAAGAAAGAATAAATTTTTATTTAGTTTTTCATGTGGCTTTCATTGCTCCAACACTTTGTTGTGTACATGGTGCTAGGGTTCAAACCCATGTCCTCACACATGCCAGGCAAGTGCTGTAACCGCTGAGCCACCGTTCCAGTCCAACTCTTACATTTTAATAATTAAAAAGCAATTTCTAAATGAGCAAAGGATGCTGGGCCCCATGGCACACACCTATAACCCCAGATACTTAGGAGACTCAGGCAGGAGGAATGAGGTCTGAGGCCAGCCTGGGCAACTTAGTAAGACCTTGTCTCAAAATAAAAAGCACCAGGCATAACTGTTTAAAGAAAAGCATCCACTGAGTTTAAACCCTGGCACCAAAAAAACAACCAAAAAAGGCAAAGTAAAGAAGATATACAAATGGCCAAAAGGCACTTAAAAAATATTCCACGTCAGGGCTGCAGAGGTGGCTCAGCAGTAGAGTGCCTGCCTGGCACATGCCAGAACCTGAGTTCAATCCCCAGCTCCACTTACACAACCAAGTGGAGGAAAAACAAAAACCAGATTAAAAAAAAAAACTCTTTCTCTCTCTCTTTAAAAAAAAAAAAAGGTTGCATGTCATTAACTATAAATAAAAGCCACAAAGAAATACCACTTCAAACTACTAGAATGGCTATATCAAGAGGGCAGGTAACAGTAAGCGTTGATTAAAGATGAGAAACTGGATCCCTCCCACAATGCTGATGGGAAAGTAAAATGATGCAATTGCTGTAGAAAATAGTTTGGCATATTCTCCAAATGATGAACATAGAGCTACTGCACTCCTAAGCATACAACCAAGAGAAATAAAAGCACATAGGCACATAAAAACTTGTATATTAATGTGCACAGCAGCATTATAGATAATAGTCAAAAAGTGGAAAAACCAAATATCCATCAACTGATAAATGGATAAACAACATGTAATATAGCAATATAATGAAATATTACTCAGCCATAAAAATGAAATGATGAAACATACAAGATCAGGGATAAACCTTGAAAATATACTTTAAATGAAGGAAGTCAAATACATAAGGACACATGTATTATTAGATGCAGTGGTTCATATCTATAATCTTGTAGGGATGCGGCAGGAGGATTTCAAGTTCAAGGCAAGCCTCTGCAACTTAGCGAGACCCAGTCTCAAAATAAGAAAGGTCTAGGGATAGTATCTCAGTGGTAGAGTGCTTGCCCAGCATCTTAGAGGTCCTGGGTTCAATCCCCAGCACCAAAAAAAAAAAAAAAAAAAAAAAAAAAAAAAAGGACATATTGTATGATTTCATTCATAAGCCATGCCCAGAATAGGCAAATTCATCAAGACAGAAAGTAGACTAGTGATTGCCAAGGCTTAAGGACAGAAAAGAATAATGAATACTGATAACAAATACAGGGTTGTGGGGGGGGGGGTTTGTTTATTTTTTTTTGAGGGGAATGAAAATTTCTGGCAATTAGAGAGTGATGATGATTACACATCTCTATGAATATACTAAAAATCTCTGACTTTGTTAAATCATTTAACAAAAAATGACTTGAAACCTGAAAGTTACAAAGCATTGTTGAAAGAAATTAAGAAGACTTAAATGAAAGGAAGACATCCTATGCTTATGGATTACAAGACTTAATATTGGTAAAATGCCAATCTCTAAATCAATCTTCATATTCAATATAATCCATATCAAAAATCAGATGACTTTGTAAAAACTGACAACTTGATCCTACAATTCACATAGAAAAGAAAGAGACCCAGAAGAGTCAAAACAATCTTCAAAACAACAAAAATACGAGGGACATATACTTCCAAATTTCATAACATGCTATAAAAATATAAGACATCATGGTACCAGTCTAAGAACAGACAGACCAATGAAACAAAGATTCCAGAAGTAAATCATCACATTTATGACTTATTTTCAACAAGGGTACCAAAAAAAGTCAAAGGGAAGAGAAATGTCTTTTCAACAAATGGTTCCAGGAAAACTAGGTACCCACATATGAAAGAATCAAAGAGAACCCCTACCTCATACCATATTAAAAAAAACTTTTTAAGACAGGGACAGTGAGAGAGACAGAGAAAGAGAGGAACAACTTTGTTTTTCGCATGGCCTTAGTTGCTCCAACACTTAGATGTGTACGTGTTGCTGGGGTTTGAACCCAGGTCCAGGTGCTTGCCAGGCAAGCGCAAAAACCGCTGAGCCACCACTCCAGCCCCCCATATTAAAAATTAAACCATGCCAGGTACAGTGGCACACACCTATATTCCTAGATACTCAAGAAGCAGGAGGCAGGAGGATTACAACCTAAGCAATTTAGCAAGACCCTGTCTCAAAATTAAATAAAAAAGACTAGGGATGTAGCTCACCGAAAGAGTACTTGCCCAGCTTATGCAAGTCCTGAGGTTCAATGGTTCAATCTCTAGTGTACATGTGTATGTGTGTGTGAGTGAGAGAGAGAGAGAGAGAAAGAGAATTAGAGAGAAAGAGAAAGAGAGAAAGAGAGAGAGAGACAGAGAGACAGAGAGACCTAAGTACTAAACTAAGTCATAGAAGAAAAGAAGATAAGGTATAAATCTTCAGGACTTGGGATTAAGCAATTGCTTCTTAGATATGTCATCTATAATACGCACAAAAATAGGGGGGAAAAAAGACAAATTGAACTTCATAAAAACTCAAAACTTTTAGGTCTGAGGATGTGGCTCAGTGGTAGAATGCTTGCCTTGCATGCATGAAGCCCTAGGTGTGATCCAGTGCCACTCACAGATACATAGACACACACACACACAAAAAAAAAATTCAAAACTTTTCTCCACCAGTGCACCAAAAGACACTATCAAGAAAATAAAAACACAACCCACAGAATGGGAGAAAATATTCACAAATTATATGTAAACTCTCACAACACAAATATGACAAAAAGCCAGTTCTTAAAATGAGCAAAGGAAAAGCTGGGCATAGTGGTGCGTACCTGTAATCCCAGGTACTGAGAAGGCTGAGACAGGAGAAACTCAAGTTTTAGGCCAGTTTGGACAACTTAGCAAGACCCAAAATAAAATAAAAGATATGACTGGTATTTCTCCAAATAAAGTATACACAGCTACAGCAGTGGCTCAGTGGCACTTGCCTGGCATAAGCTAGGACCCAGGTTTGAACCACAGCACCATATACACAACTAAGTGTCAGAGAAACAAAAGCCAGATGAAAAAATAAGTAAAATTGATTTTCTTTCTCTCTTGTGTGCCTGTGTACGCTCTTTTAAAAAAAAAAAAAAAAAAGGTATACAGGGCTGGAGCGGTGACTTAGTGGTTATGGCTTGCCTGGCTTGCAAGTCCATGGGTTTGAACCCCAGCACCATGTACAACAAGATGCTGGAGCAACAAAGGCCAGATGAAAACTAAACAAACTGATTCTCTCTCTCCCTCTCTCTCCCATTGTCCCTCTTTAAAAAAGAAAAAAAAAAAAGAAAAAAGTATACAAATTATCAATAACCAAAGGAAGAGATGCTCAACGTCTGCTGTTTAAATTTTTGTGTTCCCCTCCATCAAATTCATATGCTGAAATCATCAACAGGAAGTAGAGTCTTTCGGATATAATTAATTTATGAGGGTAGAGTCCTCATAAATGGGATTAGTAGCCTTAAAAAAAAGAGGCACCAGAGAGAAAACTTGCCCTTTTACCAGGTGAAGACAGTAGGAAGGCATCCATAAACCTGGAAATGATCCCTCACCAGACAACAATACATTGCCAATATACTGATTCTGGATTTCCCAGACTCCAGAACTGTAAAAAATAAATTTCTGTTGTTTATAAGCTACCTACTTTATGAGATTTTGTCATTGTAGCCCGTATGGATTATAACAACATCCTTGGTCACCAGGGAAATGCAAATCAAAACCTGAATGAGATACCACTTAACCACTGGAAAGGCTCTAAATTAAAAAGAAAACAAGTACTGGTAAGGATATGGAGAAACTGGAACCCTCATACACTACTCATGGGATTATAAATACCACAGATGCTTCGGTGAAACAGCTTGGCAGCTGCTCAAATCTTAAGCGAAGAGTTACCATATGACGCCACAATTCAGTCTAATTATACCCAAGAAAACAGATGCTCACACAAAAACTCTATAATATGATTGTTCATAGCAACATTATTCGTAATAGTTAAAAGATGGAAATAACCTAAATTCTACCAACTAATGAACGGATAAACTTTTGTTTGTTCATACAATGGAGTAAGTCATAAAAAGGAATAGAGGACTAATACATGGTACTAATAACATGGATAAAACTTGAAAACATGTTAACAGGCTAGACGTAAAAGGCCATATATTGTATGATTCTACTCATATAAAAGTCAAGAATAGGCAAATCTGGGGCTGGAGTGGTGGCTCGGCGGTTATGGGGCTTACCTGGCATGCATGAGGACTCGGTTCAAACCCCAGCACCACGTACTCAATGAAGTGTCAGAGCAATGAAAGCCCATGAAAAACTAAATAAAAATTGACTCTCTCCTTCTCTCTCTTAAAAAAAAAAAAATAAGCAAATCCATAGATTAGTGATTCCAAAAGCTAGAAAGAAAGGGGAACTGCATAGGCAAGGGATATTTTTCGGAGGTGATAAAAATGTTCTGAAATTAAATAGTGGTAATGGCTATACAACTCTGAGAAAACACCAAAAAAAATCACTGTATTATACACTTGAAAGAGTGGATTTTATGGAATATGAATTACAAGGTAGATTTAGTCACCTAAAGAAATGCTACATAACATTTTCTTTTGCCTAACCTAATAAAAATATGCTCTCCTTCTATACAAATCATACACCAGGGGCTGGAGTGGTGGCTCAGCAATTACAGAGCTTGCCTGTGTGTGGATGCAGGTTCAAATCCCAGCACCACATATACAACAAAGTGTCAGAGCAATGAAAACCACATGAAAAACTAAATAAAAATTGATTCTCTTTCTCTCTGTCCCTCTCTCTTTTAAAAAGAAAGAAAGATACACCAGACTAATTACCATATTAGAGTATTAAGAGGAAACAATGCATGCAACTAAAATCAACATCAGAGTAAATTATTAAAAGTTGTTTTTAAAACTATTTTTCACTATTCTTACCAATTTTCAAATCATCAGCCAGACTTTCTTTTGTAAGACTTAACAGTTCTTTTCCATCAATGTTATTCATCTTGAAAATACCAACAAGGTCATTTAAACCTTGTGCACAAAGCCACATTGAGACATCCTCCTCTGACCAATCTTCAGTAAATTGCTTCAGCTGATCTTCCATGCTCCTTGCTTAAACACACACATAAAAAGGCAAGCGAAGTCACAATGAAGTATTTCTTTTATAAATATTCCTACCATGAACTGCAAAGTAAATGAAGTTTCCTTACATCTGTGTTTTATTACTTCAACATTTTTTTGGATACTGGGGATTAAAGCCAAGAGTGCGAAACCACTTAGCCACATACCCAGCCCTTTTTATTTTGAGACAGGGTATCACTAAGTTCCTGAGGCTGGCTGGCCTCAAACTTGTGATCCTCCTACCTCAGCCTCCAAAGTTGCTGGAATTAACAGGTGTATACCACCATGCTCAGGTAACTTCTCTTTAAGAATTTCAAAAACTCACTATCAATATGTCTGAAATATTATTTAATATTACTTAATGTTACATTAAATATTACTCATTTGGAACATCTTTTTCACTCCTTTAGAAAACCAAATTTTCTTTATTATATAAAACTCATACCAGCAAAGGTATTTCATTTGCTCAATCATCTGCATATCAGTATCACTATTTGGTTATTTCTGACAGTGATAAAAATAAATTCCTAAATTACATACCAATGTTGCCCGATAAATCAAAAATGGAGCCAACAAAATACAACCATAGTTCTATTCTGTCTTTAGGCTACATTTATCTGAAAAATCAGTTTAGGGTATAAATACCTACAAAATTTACAACTTACAAAACCATGGGAGGTGTGCTATGAATGTGCACGCAAAAGCTTTTACCAACAGTTTTAATATAGGCCAACTACTTTAAAACTGGCTTCTCTAAAATTATTTTAAAATTATATTGGATTTAGATGTATATTTTATATTGAGAAACCAGTCTGAATAACTTATCAAGAGATTTACTGAATTTCAGGCTGGGGGTATAGCTCAGAGGTAGAACGCTTGCCGGGTATGCACAAGGCACTGAATTGGACCCGCAACACAATAAAACAAAATGAGAGAGAAAGGAAAATGAGAGAGAAGGAGTAAAGAGTCACTAAATTTCTGATTTCAGTAGTGATTAGTGCTGAGCTGGGCTGAAGGTGATGAACTTACTAACCTTGGCAATGTGTTTCCAGGTCAAACTGCCAGATGTTCACTGTTTTGTCCATTGAACCAGTAGCAAGTAAGAGAGTACTGGGTGCAAAGGCACAAGTTGTGACATACCTAATCGATAAAAATAAACATTATACATCTTTCGACTAGTTTTTTAATTATACTAATACAGAGTGAGATTAAATTCAGACCTGGTATGCTGAGTCAATGTGTGAAGTACATTCTGAGTATTCTGAAACAACAACAAAAACAGCTTTAATATTTACTCAGGCAAGAGTAGTTACTGATGAATATTCACTTGACATTTATAGGTTATACATATTCTAATATTTATTAGTAGTAAGTAATATCAGTTGGAACTTCACTCAGTGAATAGCAGAGAATGGCTTTTATAACAAGTACTGTGCTCCTGTAATCTCAGCTGTTCAGGAGACTGAGACTAGGGAATCACAGGTTCAAGGCCAGTCTGGGCAACTTAGTATGATCCTGTCTCAAAATAAAATTTTTAAAAACTTTTAAAAAGGTCAGTAGCTCAGTGGTACAGTGCTTGCCTATACAAGAGGTCCTGAGTTCAATCCACAGTATCGTACACACAAAAGTATCAAATGCTATTTCACTCATTCTCATTCACCAGCACTATTGTCACTATCTTCTTAGGTTTTAGTACAACAGACTCTTGGCATTTGCTGATTTATATGAACTTACTAATAGTAACACAAACATCTATTAAATATGAAATAATTTGTATTTTTTGCTATGGCATGTGACTTGTACACCACTGTAGGATCAGTGAACTGAAATCAGTCAGTCATATATATTTTGAGTCCACGTGCATGACCAATATATATATAAAACCTGAGACATATATATCTTACAGAGGAGATTTAATGTTATAACTATTTTTGAGAATGTAAAAATACCATAACAAGTTGATGAGAGGACTAGTGATGTAGCTCAGTGGTAGTAGGCTTGCTTAGCATGTATGAGGCCTGGGGCTCAATCCCCAGTACCACAAACACATACACAAAAAAAGCTGATGAGGAATATTAAAAGATCTACCTCCTCTAGCTCAAATATTCTTTCCCATTTCCTGCTACAACTTTCAGCGACTAGAACTTCTGTGTGAAGGACTAGCTTAGATTACTTGCTTGACATCTTTAGTGATTTGCTGGCATAGCTACTGCCTAAGCTCAATCATTATTAGGTTCCACTCAACCCCGATTTTCTCTTGAAGAATATTTTCCTCAATTCTTTGTTATATGTAAGACATTCATTTTTCCTCATACTCTTGGTCTTCACTCACACAGATCTATGGGTTGATCTGTGGATACATTTTTCCAATTCTACAAAAACCTGTTCTTACTTATGCTAGTGTCTCAATCTACCCAGGACTCTAGGATGGTTAAGTCACTTTACTTGGGTAAACAGTCATACTTTGCTCTTACAAATGCTGATTTAAAAATGCCTGTAATCTGGTGGCTCAGAAAGCTAAGGCAGGAGGATCACAAGTTCAAAGCCAGCCTCAGCAACTTAGCAAGGCCCTGAAAAACTTAGAGAGACCTTGTCTCAAAATTAAAAATTAAAAACTGGGCTGGGGATGTGACTCAGTCATTAAGCACCCCTTGGTTCAATCCCTGGTGCAAAAAAAAAAAGTTTAATTACTGATTGAAAATGATTTTTTTGATACTGGTGCTCTTAAATCTGTATTTCCTGTGATCAGGTTTTAAAATCTGTCCCTCTTAAAAACATTAAATATTTAATAGTTTATCCCAGAAACAATTCATTATTTTCCTATTTTAGCATTTGTGAGAATGTATATATTATATTACTAGGCATAACAAATAGAAGAAAACTATACTTTTTCTACCATGACTAACTAAACTTGAAGTTCAGTTGTTCATACAATTAATTTAGGTCACATAAACAAGATTTTGAAATACTTACAGTATCATATATTATGACAGTCTTATCCACTGATCTTTAAAAGAAAAAAAATTAATAATGAAAAGTTCTATAAAAAATAGGAACATTTATTTACATAATTAGTAAGCTAGAACATCTTAGTAACTTTCCAAGGCTGAAATACACACGCATTTAGAATGCAGTCCCGGGGCTGGAGCAGTGGCTCGCAATTACAGTGCTTGCCTGGCATGCACGAGGATGCAGGTTTGAACCCCAGCACTGTGTATACAATGAAGTGTCAGAGCCACATGAAAAACTAATAAAATTTATTCTCTCTTCCTCTCTTAAAAACAAAACAAATAGAATGCTAGAATATACTCTCTTTTTGTTCATATATATGAACTTTTATTTAAAAAATGCCAAACAGGGCTGGATTGGGGCTCAGCTGTTCAGCATTTGCCTGGCAAGCACAAAGACACAGGTTCAAACCCCAGCACCACATGCACAACTAAGTGTCACAGCAACAAAAACCAGATGAAAAACTAAATAAAGCTGATTCTCTCTTTCTCTCTCACACTCTCCCCCCCCTTTTTTTAAGAGAATTAATTTTATTAGCTATGAAGCCTTATGAAAGGAGAGGTGTTAGCTCTTCTTCAAAGGTCTGGTAAAACTTTGCAGAGAATCCATCAGGTTGTGGGCTTTTCTTCTCCGGAAGACTTTTAATTGATGTATGGATTTCGGTGCCTGTTATTGGGCTGTTTAAGACTCAATTTCATCCTGTATCAATTTGGGGATGTTGTGTCTAGAAATTTGTCCATGTCATCCAGATTATTGGATTTAGAGGAGTATAGTTTTTCAAAATATGTTCTGATAATGTTTGATTTCAAGGGGGTCAGTGGTGATCATCCATCCCCTTTTCGTTTAGTGACTGTTGATTTGCTTTGACTCTCTCCTTCTTTGAGTTAGATTAGCTAGGGGTCTGTCAATTTTATTTATTTTTTCAAAGAACCGGCTCTTTGTTTCATCAATTCTTTTTATTGTTTTTTTTGTTTTCAATTTTGTTGATTTCAGCTTTCATCTTAATTATTTCCTGACTTCTTCTGGCTTTGGGATTATACTGTTCTTTTTGTAGAGATTTGCGTTGGAGCATAAGCTTATATGTTAGTGATCTCTCCTGATTCTTAATGTGGACATTCAGCGCAATTTTCCCCTTAAGAATGCTTTCATGCTGTCCCAGAGGTTTTGATATGTTATGTCCTCATTCTCATTCTCTTCCAAGAATTCCTTAATTACTGTTATCAAGTCTTCTTGGATCCATTCTTCATTTAATAGGACGTTATTCAATCTCCACATTTATGTGTGTTTTGTGCCATGGTTTTTGCTGTTTATTATTAGGGTCATGGCATCATGGTCTGATAAGATACATGGAATAATATCTACTTTTTTATATTTGCTGAGATTTCCTTTGTGAACTAGTATATGATCTATTTTGGAGAAAGATATATGTGCTGCAGAGAAGAAGGTATACTCTGCCAATTTGAGATGGAATATTCTGTAGATGTCTGTTAAGTTTTGATGTATGGTGTTGTTTAGACTGGAGATCTCTTTTTTTTTTTTTAAAGAGAGGGACAGTGAGAGAGAGAAAGAGAGACAGAGAAAGAGAGAAACAACTTTATTTAGTTTTTCACATGGCCTTAGTTGCTCTAACACTTAGTTGTGTACGTGGTGCTGGGTTTGAACCCGGGTCCCCGTGCTTGCCAGGCAAGCACTGAAACCGCTGAGCCACCGCACCAGCCCTGGAGATCTCTTTATTGTTTCTTTGCTTTGATTATCTGTCTATTGGTGATAGAGTTTTAAAGTCTCCCAGTACTATTGTGTTGAGGTCCACAAGTAGTTTTATATCTTGGAGTATTTTTTTCACATAGTTGGAAGCACTGGTGTTTGGAGAGTATATATTTACTATGGTTATTTCCTCCTGTTGTACTGTTCCCTTTACTAGGATGTAGTGGCCTTCTGTATCTCTTTTGATAAATTTATGTTTGAAATCCACTTTGTCAGATATAAGAATTGCAACTCCAGCTTGCTTTCTTGTGCCATATGCCTGGTAGATTTTTTTTCCCATCCTTTCACCCTTAATCTGTGAGTGTCACTGGCTGTAAGGTGGGTTTCCTGTAGGCAGCATATTGTTGGATTTTGTTTTTTTGATCCAATCTGCTAGTCTGTCTTTTGATTGGTGCATTGAGACCATCCACATTTAGTGTTAGAATTATGTGGTGGTTGTTCATATTCATTGTGTTTTATTAGTAAATTCTGTGCTGTCTTAGTTGTCTGTTGATAGCCTGCACCTTTATTGAATTTCCTCTGATTGTGGGTTTTGAGGAATATTAGCTTGTACTTGTATCTGGGGTTTATCTTTGAGAATTCTTTGTAATGCTGGCTTTCTGTTCACAAATGCTGCAAGTTTGTTCTTATCATGAAAAGTTCTTATTTCCCCCTCAAATTTGAAGCTGAGTTTTGCTGGGTAGAGTATTCTTTGACACCAGTGAGAATTATATTTGAGACACGGTGCAATGGAAATTGGATAGAAGGACTGTTTTCTATATAAACACAACACGGTTGGGCTCCAGCCATCTCCAGATGAAATTTTTGCTATCATCCCTTAGAAGCATCAGGCTTTAGGCAAAACTGGGCTTAGGTCAATTAACCAAAACTTCACCCAATTACCCATTCACTTAAAATTTTAAAAATATGTATAAGTTTCAATTGGCCAGCTTAGTTTTCTACTTGTCCTCATAAAATCTTTAAAAGTAATGTTTAATATGCTCCTACTATCAATCATATTGCTATAGCTGGACACCTGGTTTCTGTAGCTCTGATGAAGTATTTTTAGTTTGTAGATACTTGTTCAAACTGATGTTTCTGTGAGCAGATGAACACCGAGAAGTCCTGTCTGCTGATGTTACTCTATAGTGTTTTTTCTCCCCATTTTTTAATTGATGCATTAGAGTTGTACATCATGGTGGGATCTGCTGTACATATTAAGGCATGCAGACAATGTAACAACATAACTTGGCCAAAATCCCTCCCCAGGACACCCCCCTCCTTCCCTTCTTTCACCCCTTGGTCTTTTTCCTCTATTTTGCTTATATCCCTTTGCTTTTCATGAGATTACCCACCCCTTTTCTTTTCCTTTTTTCTCTACAGCTTCCACATAGGAGAAAACATCTGACCCTTGACCTTCCGAGTTTGGCTTATTTCACTTAATATAATGGTCTCAAGTTCTATCCATTTTCCTATAAATGACATAATTTCATTTTTCTTTATGGGTGAATAAAACTCCATGTGTATATATACCACTTTATTTGTCCATTCATCAGTTGATGGATACCTAGGCAAGTTCAAATAGCTTTTTTAGAGAGAGACAGCGGAGACAGAGAGAATCAATTTTTACAGAGTTTTTCACATGGCTTTCGTTGCTCTGACACTTAGTTGTGTACATGGGTGCTGGGGTTTGAATCCGTGTACTTGCGCATGCTGGGCAAGCGCTGTAACCACCAAGCCACCGCTCCAGCCCCAACTAATGCATTTTAATCTATTCAGTTTCCTGCCTCTTGGAATATGCTTTCTGTCCACCAATCCTCCCACATCCGCACATATAAATTTCATACTGCCTTTTATATGGCTGCCCATATCTATGCCCTATTCACCTTCCTTAGCACACCCTTCAACCAGCAATCCGATTCCATTCTCTATTTTTCCCATCTACCTACCTATATTCAAATACCATCATCTTCTCCTACTCACTTTTTCCCTCTTTCTCATATGTGTCCATTCCATCTTGTCAATAACTTTCAGTCACAAATAGTCTCTCTCATTAATCAACTGGTTCATTCTTATCTATACTCATGCCAAATATAGTTTAAACATGTCTACTGATTCTTCTAAAAAAAGTTTACATTTTTACAGTTTACAGTATGTTACAATTCCAACTCATTCACTTCCCTTTATATTTATCCGAATAAATAAAAAAATTCGGAAAAACATTTGAATATGACTAAGAGCAACAATATATACCCAAAGAACTTTAATTTAATGTAAACTTCAATTTATCCAGAATGACTGAAAGGTTATTTCAGTTCATGTTAGTTAACTAAAAGTCATATATAAACGGACAAAGAATTACAATGATACAAAACAATACTGAGTATCACTTAACACTTCTTCCATGATTTAGAAGGTAAAGAAATGTCAGGATTTTGCAGTGTTATTGGGTCATCACCATGAATATCAACTATTTTCAAGTCCCCTTTTTAAAGGGGACTTGAGGGGCTGGAGCGGTGGCTCAGCGGTTTCGGCGCTTGCCTGCCAAGCACGAGGACCCGGGTTCAAACCCCAGCACCATGTACACAACTAAGTGTTGGAGCAACTAAGGCCATGTGAAAAACTAAATAAAGTTGTTTCTCTCTTTCTCTGTCTCTCTCACTGTCCCTCTCTCTTTAAAAAAAAAAAAAAAATAAAGGGGACTTGAAAAGCTATGTGCACTGGCTCATTCTTATAATCCCAGAGTTCAGGGACCTGAGGCAGGAGGCTCTCAATTCAAACCTAGCCTCAGCAATTTGGCGAGGCCCTGAGTAACTCAGTGAGACACACTCACTCTCTTTTTTACACGTGGCTTTCATTGCTCTGAGACTTCGTTGTGTATGTGGTGCTGGGGTTTGAACTCAGGTCCTTGAGCATGGGCAAGCACTGTAATCGCTAAGCCACCACTCCAGCCCCAAGACCCTCTCTTAAAATAAAAATATAACAATAAAAGGGGGCTAGGGATGTGGCTCAGTGGTTAAGTACTGCTGGGTTCAATCCCCAGTACCAAATTAATTAATTAAAGAAAGAAAGAAAAAAAGAAAAGAGACTTAAAATTCCTTCAAGAGCACATTATCAGTCAGGCATGGTGTGCACACCTATAATCCCAGCAGCTCAGGAGGATCACAAGTTCAAAGCCAACCTCAATGACTTAGTGAGGCCCTAAGCAACTTAGTAAGACCCTGTCTCAAAATTAAAACAAAAAACAAACAAACAAAAAAAAACAAAAAAACCAGGACTAGGGAGGTGGCTCAGTGGTGAGCACCACTTGATTCAATCCCTGGTACAAAAATAAAATTAAATTAAGTTTTAAAAACGAGCACACTGTCTTGTACTTCCTTCTATATGCCCTACTACAACTAGAAGAGAGCTCAGCACGTTAAGGGAGCCATAAATACATATTGAATTTCATATAACCATTTTCTCCATTAAACTGTTCCCCCAAAATAACAAAAGAAATCCAACTTTATTTGTTTGAACTTTCCACTGATTTAAATTCTAAGTTAAAGGAGAACTACAAGTTTTGATGAGCAAAAACCATCTTTTGAGATAAAGGAGCCACATTTAAAATAGTTGAAACAATTATTTGACTGACCTTGCAAGAACTGGAACATATGGGGAAAAGAAGCATCAGGTTTAGTTCAGACCTTTTAAGTGGGATTAGAAGTCTAAATATCCTGGCTGAACTCAAAGTTACTATGATGAGCCATGAATGTAGGTTGGAATGCTATTGCTCATGAGACCCAACAGAACAGTTTTAGACAATCTAGCGTAAAGGAAGAGAAAATAAATAAAAGTATTCAAAAGGAGAAGAATATGAAATGACTGAATCATGCTATTGTGCCCCAAACAACTACTTTATAGGACAAAGCTTTGAAACAAAACGCAAGACTGAAAATTTCAACAGAGACCCTGTTCCGAAACACAAATTTTAAAGAGCTAGGATTTAGCTCAATGGTAGAGCACCTCTGGGTTCCATCGCAAGGACTGGGGGAAGAAAAAGAAAAAGACACAGTGGCCTTAAAAAACAGACAACCAGAAATTGTTTGGGGCTGGAGCAGTGGCTCAGCAGTAGGCAGTGGTTATGTGAGAGGATACGGATTCGAACCCCAGCACCACGTACACATGAAGTGTCTGAGCAACGAAAGCCACATGAAAAACTAAATAAAACTGATTTTTTCTCTTGCTCTCTTACTGTCCTTCTCTCTTTAAAAACAAACACACATACACATACACAAACCCCAACAGTTCACAGTGAGAAGTCTTAATTTTCATTTAATCAAAGCCCCAGAATTAGAGGAAAGAAGGGGACAAAGGATATAATTGAAGAGATACTAAATAACAATTTCCCAAGTGATGAAATATTATTCTGCAGATTTAAAAAACTCAAAAGAATTCCTGGAAAACTAAATAAAAAGAAACCTACATATAGATACATCAAAGTGAATCTACAGAAAACCATCAACAAAAAATTTTATGAATAGCCAGAGGAAAAAACTGAAATTTAAACTAACTTCTATACAGCAATACACCAAAATAATCTGGGCTGACCAAGTGTGTTTTTTCCAACAAAAGTTGGTTTAACATTTGAAAATAAGTGTAATTTACCCCACTAACACAGCCACAGAGAAAAATATGATCATTTCAAAAGATGTAAGAAAAAAATCATCTGATGAAACAGAACATACCCTTTCATGATTAAAAAGTAAAAATCTCTTAAAACTAGAAAGAATAAAGCTTATATTACCAAACCTATAATGATAATATTTAATAATGAAAGCTTTCTCTTTGCATTGAGGAATCAAACAAGGATGCCTGTTGTCACTATTTCTACTGCCACAGCATTATTAACCAATTCAATAAGGCAGGGAAGATACCAAAAGTATTAGAATTAGAAAGGAAGTGGGGCTGGAGAGGTGGCTCAGTGGTAGAGCACTTGCCTGGCATGTGCAAGGACCCAGGTTTGATCCTCAGCACCACATGCACAACTAAGTGGAGAAAAAACAAAAACCAGATGAAAAAAATAAAATTAACTCTTTTCTCTCACTCTTAAAAAAAAAAAAAAATTAGGGGCTGGAGCGGTGGCTGAGCAGTTTCGGCGCTTGCCTGGCAAGCATAAGGACCCAGGTTCAAACCCCAGCACCACGTACACAACTGAGTGTTGGAGCAACTAAGGCCATGTGAAAAACTAAATAAAGTTGTTTCTCTCTTTCTGTCTCTCTCACTGTCCCTCTCTCTTTATTAAAAAGAAAAATTAGAAAGAGACAAACCACCATTATATGCAAATGCTTTGTACACAGAAAACCCAAAACAAGAAACTTTAAAGATACATATATATTTCCTTATATCAATCACCAATTTATAATAACTATGACAGAAAAATTAAGTGCCAAAATTAGTCTAGTAAAAAATAATCATGGCTTCTACATGGAAGCCAATTATTGAGAGAAGCTGAGACAAATAAATGGAAAAATATGCCATGTTTATGGATTAGAAGACTGAATATCATAAAAATGTTAATTCTTCCAATGACAATTGATCAGACTCTATATAATCCCAATATCCAAACAGATTTGTGTGTGTTGAGTAGGAAAATGGGAACAATTTGACAAACTGATTCTAAAATTTATATAGAAGTGTCAGGAGCTAGGAATAGTCAAAACATAAAGGTTTATAAAAAAGAATGGTAGTATATCAAGAATGAACACAAAAACAGAGCACAGTAAGTGATGGTGAAAGGAAAGTCTTTTCAATAAATGGTACTAGACAAAAAGGTGGCCATACAGAATGAAACAACTGAATTCCTAACCCACCTAGTACACATAAACCAACTGTGTGAAAAGCAAAACAATGAAGGGTTTAGAACATAAAAAAATCTTCAAGACATCAGAATAAAAAAAACTGACTACACTAAAATAATGAACTTTGAGAAGGCAAATATAGAAGGTAGGAATAAATATTTACAACACATATAACCAACAAATGGTTCAGGTGCAGACACACACACACAGAATCAATAATAAAAAGATAAACTAGAAGAGAAATGGAAAAGAGAAAATAACAATTTATAAAAGGAAATATAAATGATCAATAAACTTCTAATCAAGTTCCAATCTGACTGTTTCAGGGAAACAGAAAATAAAACCATTTGTAAGTTAACATGAAACAGATGGGCATAGCAGCTCATGACTGTAATACCTGCAACCCGGGAGGCTGAGGCAGGATGATCCCAAGTTCAAACCCAGCCTCAGCAACTTTTTTTTTTTTTTCCAGGGCTGAGGACCGAACTCGGGGCCTTTCGTGTGCTAGGCAAGCGCTCTGCCAATGAGCTAAATCCCCAACTCCCTCAGCAACTTATTGAGACCTTGTCTCAAAATAAAAAATAAAAAGGACTGGGGATGTGGCTCAGTGGCTAAAGCACCTTGGAGTTCAATACTGGGTACCAAAAAACAAACAAACAAAAAGTTAACATGATACACCATCAGAATGGCTAAAATTTAAAAGCCTCAAAATACCAAGTATAGGTCAGGATAAAAACATTACTATAAGAATATCAATTGTTCAACCACTAGGAAACAGTTTGGTTTTACCTGATAAAGTTGGAAATACAAATAATCTATAATTTAGCAACTCCATTCCTATGTGTTTATCCTACAGAAATGCATGAATATGTACACCATGAGATACAATATAGTCAAAGAATTATTATTATGATGATTGAAAATAGAAATGATCCACAAAGTCATCAACATTAAAAGGGACTACACTGATGTATCCATGAAATAGAATATTACATAGCCATGAAAATCAATAAGCCAGTTAAATGCGAAAATATGAACGGATGTCATAAGCATAATGCTGAGTAAAGGAGGCTAGAAACAAAATAATTCATATGGTTATGATTTGTTTTTAAAATAATTAAA